>JAHZNH010002089.1:0-10961 GCA_027744355.1 Tyrannoseira gladiata | reverse complement strand
ATTTTGACCTTTTGTTATTGCCCATTATTGCCCGGGCAATATTATTATTACCCACCCACCTAATATTGCCCACTGCCATGTCAGGTCGGAACGAAACATATGATGATGATGTAGTGGAAGCTAAGTAGCGGAGCAGTGATTCTAAGAAATTGAAACTTGCCAAGAAAATAAGAGAATTACATTTTAGTATTAGGCACGTAACTAACAACAGTCGCTCAAAAACAAGGGGGAAAATCTCTGAGCTTTAGTGCTTCTCAGTATTCACAAGGAATGCAGAGAATCAAGAAACTTTTGAAAGATTTTTGTTCCTGATCAAATCCCCTGATAAACTCCTTGAATCGACATGATTCCTTGATAGTTTGATACGATACCAATGCTTTTGATACTCACGAAACTTCCTTTTCCATCCAGTAAGTACATTACATTGGTGTGCAAGCACCTTGACTTCAAACAACACATTGAATTTGGCAAAATACTTAACCAGATTTATTGCGAAACTCTTCCTGGACTAAAGTGCCAGAACGAATGCTGTAAATGGAATATTTGAACTAAGCAAGTAGGTATTTATATATCCAACTTCATTTCCTGGAGAGAGGATGATAGGGGTTGCGGGATACAATTCAAATTTTAACTTTTTCCCCTTTCTGGAACGAAATCAAAGTATTTAGAATGCTGGGTACGACAAAAAAAATTGCTGACATGGATTGGCTTGCTTTTCCATCAACTAAACAAACAGCCAGCCTCCTTGAGTCATTTGTCTGCAGTCTACGAGGAAAAATGGGTTTGATTGAGATCAGCAAAAAAACTAAGTACGTACATGGAAGAAAAATCTGCAAGGGAATATAAGTAAGTACTTATTTTTTTTACATGAACTCCTCCATCTCCCGTCCACAACTTCCCCGTTCCAGAAAACAATTATGCAAAACAAGAAGACGGCAATGTGTACTTTGGGAGCTGGCTATGTCAAGTTAAACAAGGAGGATGACTCGATTTCCTCCAATCCCTTCGTACCAGCATAGATGCATACATCCTCCTCATCACATCACATCACATCCTCCTCCTCCAGCTCTTGGTATTCATGAGACGAAAACGAATTTCTTATTCTGTTTTCCCATATTATCCTGACCAAAAAAATAAACCTTCCTCTATGGCCATGGTAACGCTTCCATGATATTCCCGCAAGAAATTTCCACCTCTCTCACTGCGCGTCTTCATCTTTCCGGCTGACACACTTATTTTCTCTCCTCCTCTGGATGGAGATGGTTCCACTCCGGACACAACAAAAAATGGCGATAGTTTCCTCACAAAAAAAACCGTAGGAGAACTTTCTCTTCCAAGCGACATCATCTGTTTGCCTGGCACATGGGAGTGTCCAAAAAAACACAAGGACTTTGACTATGGACTACTAATACTACGACGAGAACGACTCACGTTTCCACCATTTCTGTTTCGTCCTTACAGTATTCATCCCCTTCCCCACACCCGTTGCAACCCAACCCTTCTCACTCTTTTATGGCATCCCACCCACCCACCTCAGCGTTTTTTTTGCGGATGGACTTTAACTGGGAGAAAATATGAAATGAAACGAATCGCTCGGCCTTCGCTTTCGATCAGGAAGTTTATTTGGGATGAGAGAGAGCCGAAAGCGTGTTCCGAAAATAAACTTTATGCTAATACATATTCTCAAAGCCCATCTAGTGAAAAAACCGGGCCAAACTGAACAGGCCGAGCCACATTTCAATTTTTTAGCTTTCCACACTCCTCCGGAAAAAAACGATGCTTTGTACTAGGAACATGCTTACTACATCCATTCATCCATCCATGCGAACAAAGGAGAGCCATGAACTAATAAAAAATTCAACATCTGTTTTAAATCCATTTCTTCTCCTTTTCTTGACGTCCGTTTGGATCCGGCCACTTTGCAGTCACAATTTCTCCCAGAAGATATCAATAAATATGATGTCGGCCTTTACATTCACCATCAGCAGCCCAATTCGCTGACACTACATGGATGTGAGGAGGTCACGCCACGAGGAAATTAAAATATATCGCTAGAGAGAACTCTTGACAATGAAATGGAATTCTTTTTCATGTTATGCGGCAGCTCAAGCTCCTTCTTGTCATCTTGACTTTTTCCCCGACAATAAATAATTTCGAAAGTGGTCGGAGTTTGCGGATATTCATTGGGATTAGGTTACCCAAGTATATGTAAAGCAAGCAAGTAGATAGACACCTTCTGCTGGGGACAATTTTGGTGACAATGTATACAACACGGAGAGCTGATCCGTTCGTACATACCTACATTGAAGCGGAAAAGGGCAGAAGGGCTAAATCTCAAAGGGGATTTGCCAAAGACATAAAAAGAAGCGATCAAAGAAATGAAGCCGTTTCTTAAGGAATAAGTCTGCCTTCGGGGGAAAAAAAGTCCATACAAGTTCAGAGACATTTTGCAGGCTACCCCTAATGCAGTACGATTCTTGTCATCATGATCATGAGGAATGACACGTGTCAGGTGCTTTCAAAGAGTTTTGCAATAATGAGAGATACCACTCAGAGGGAAAAGGGGATCCATGAAGACAAATGGTGGGGTGACGAGAAGCGAATTAAAAAAGAGAGACTCGCTTCGCATCAGAAATTGATGATAAGTAAGTAAGTCTATAAGCCTCTACTACTTACTTATTCAGTGAAGCCATAGCGAGTAAGAATGCAATGACATGACTATGATTCTTCAGTGGTGGTGGTGACGAACAAGCTTTAGGGAGATGGATAGATGTGAGCCGAGAGGAAACAACACTTTCTCCTCCTCATGGGTTTTTTTATTACTGCCAAAAAGTCAGATGGTATAAGTAATGTGATGACGATGAGCACTTGAGAATTCAGGTGATGCAAAAGGCCATCATCATCATCATCCAAGAGGAATATACACAGCAACTTCACGCATCTCGTAAGAGTAAGTTGAGTGAAGTGAGGAAGAAGTCGTGGTGGGGGTAACAATAAAAAAAATACTTTTTTTGTCTACATCATATAAGACTATGATGATGGTAGTATCACGCAGAATAAGAATATGACTTCTTCGGCACAATCAATCCTCAGGAGAGCAAATGAAATGAGATGAGCGAGAGAAAATATATATGGATTTTTTTAAGCCACCGACAGACATCGCATCAGAACCACGCCGTCATGATCATCAAGCTGAAGCGAAAACCATGCGTATTCTTGGGAAGGGAAACCTCACAACTGAATAATCTACTGAGGAGCCAGCAAGTTGGTAGGTAGGTTCTCTGAGCACACTACTACGGTGTGTGGATTATGATTATTGTTATTATTTGTCGAAAACTGCATGCCTCGAAAACAACAAGGACTTGGAGAACACACCCTTCCCAAATGCATCGGAGGTGATGGTAGTGGCTCTGGTGTGAATGTGAAATGGTGATGATGATGATCATCATCATGATCATGATGTCTCTCTCTCGCGTTGTCTTACACGTGTCTTGTGTTTCGTCACTCCAATTCACTCGCTCCAAAATGAATGTATATGAACGCTTTTTACGGTTACGCTAGTAACTTAAGCTCGTTTTTCCAAATCGTAAAAAAAAGAAAATCAGCTCCAGTCTTCCATTGTTCCTCCACACGGGTCGATCTCTGGGAGGGATTTGCTCGCTTTCCAGTGATAGTGGTGGTATGGTGTCGAGTCGACAAAGACGATGACGATTTTCGGGAGACGGGCATAAAACTATTATGACAAAATGTCTCGCCAGTCAATAAGCACTTCGGTACATGTATTGACAAAAGGCATGCGTCTATCGTAAAACTAAGATGGAGTGGAGGAAAGACGAAATTTTATTTTCAAGGAAATCATAATTCTTGCTTATTGTGTTACTCGCACCAACCAGTCATTGTCATGGGATGAATTAAGTATTATGGTTATTTTGCTCAAAGGGCAATATATATTTCTTGCGCATGTGACGAAAAAGGGATCCCAATCCACCTTTATTGAATAAGGCGGTGGTGGCTGTGGTGGTGGGAAGTGGAGGTGTTCGGGATCAACCTTTAGGTATCCTTACACTCTTGAGTGGAGTGTGGAATTGAAATTTGCAGGGAAAAATATACAGTTGAGAAGTCCGGTCAATGATTCCTACGCACATAGGTACATACACAGTGTACATATAATAGCACTGGCGGCTTATAATTATTACATCATGATGTCATATAAGAGTATTCACTGCGAAAAAAACGAGTCTACAATAGGGGCTGAGTTGCACTGTAACGTGGAGAGAGAATCTAATTCCACATTATGCTAATGATATCTCTCTCCACTCTTCGTTTTGGTAATGATGAGAAGATGACGATGATGATAATAATGATGGGGGTACAATTATTTGACGTTGATTGTGATGAGGACAAAACGCTGATGAAATTTCATTGCACCAGCTGAATGAACAACAAAAGCCAGCGAACCAACCAACCACCCAACATTATTTCATGGTACCAAATAGGTAAATTATTAGCGCCAGGCAATGCTAGACCAGCTTTTGTCTAAAAATTTTTCAGAAAAAAGAAATCCAGTTTTTTCCCTTTTTAAGTTTAAAAAACCAACATGGGCTCTGTAGTGAGGGAGGAGGGAACACACAGTCATTATGGTCTTCGTTACTGTTTTGTGTACACAATAAAATGTAGAAAATACAAATTAGCGGGATGGGGAAAAAGAGAGGAAGAAGACGGGAAAAAATGTGCATTTTTTCCACCACAATCATCATCCTCCGCATTAGTTCAACACACTCACTCACTCTTTCCCAAACAGGATTCGGCAACCAGCGCTTTAAATGTACGGCGAAGAGGTCGGTAGCTGATAAGAGAATGATGACAGGAAAGAGGAGGAAGTAATGTCCAGGTTTTGGTTCCGGTTGCTCATGTGTGGGAATATTTCCCGTGTCATCGTCATCATCACCACCATCATTATCAGAGTGTGTTGCAGCTCTTCTCATCCACCTGCCTTTGAATGAGTGTGTGTGTGTACCTGTACTCACACGGGTGCAATAATCCTTTCAGTCAAGTCAAAACGTACGCAGACAAATTATTACCTTCAGCGAAATAACATAATCATCGTCATCAGCAGCGGCGCAACCACTGCCAATAAAAATGGTACGGAAAAACAAGCGATGCGACCAAACCAAACTAACTCGGGAAAAATGCTCACAATACCATGAGTTCAGCGTGGGTCCGTTCCCGCTTCCTTTTTTAACAGTTCATGTCCTAATGGAAGGTGTCATCTATTATCTTTGGTCCGCTCATAAAAAAATATATCACGAGCTGGATTAGTAGTTCTTTCCCCGCTGTAGTATTTTTAAATGCTCATGGAGATAATGGATGGATTCCCTATAGTCGAGATGAGTAACCTGAAGTTCAATTGGCGAATATGGGTACATTGACGTTCAAGGAGGAAATGAATGAGTGTCATGAAGTGAACCGGAGAGGATAACGTTTTGGTTTTCGTTTCAAGTAACGATGGGATACAATACGATACGATACTGATACCCTACACCAAAAGGGGACAGTGATGATCTGGTGGCGAAGATTACGTTTCCACTTAAATCCAAAACCCAGGATTCACACCTAAGTATGTAGCTCGTGATACTTAATAGCTGGGTGATCATGATCGTGTGAAGTAGGATTGAGAAAAGTGTAACACCTTCCCAAGACGGAGAGTGCAGTTCAGTGCAATTTACTTTTTTTGATAGGTCGACTCATTCGAGGCCATGATTATAGCTGCCACTGCACCATGAAACAAGAGAGAAAAAATAACCTGAAAGTCAGAGAGATTTTCATCTGACTGACGGACTCAGACAAAATCCTGTCGTGAGCTTGACTTGAGGTGAAAATGCTAGGTTAAAAATCCTCATTTGATAATCGCGGGGTAGGTTGAGTTGAGGAGAGGCAGCTATTCATATATTAATTCCAAAAGTAGCATTCCATGAAACAAGTACTTTGCTGTGGCTCCATTTTGATACTTTTTCGCTGGGAGATGAAATGTTCATGGTGATGATGATAATGATGAGATGACGAGTTTGTGTTTTTTTGTGAGCTGTAGTGAAAAAATATGATGTGGAATGCGCTATTATTGCAACAATACAGGTAGCACAGCAGCGGTAACACCACCATTTCAACTCGGATTTTTGGATTGATTGCTGATGTGATGTCTTGTGTCTGCAACCTGCGCGAGTGCATCGCATGTGCGTAGTTTAAGTACATAAAAGTGCAAGTGGAAAGGTAAATAGCCAGAGTAATTCTGATAATTAAATGGGGAAACTCGCTCGCCCTTGAACCTCATCATCACTAAATACTCCGCACATGAGTAAGTAACGACGCTCAAAAGCCGCAGCAGGATCCTCAAGCAAACAAAGTTGAGAGAAGTAGAGTTCAGTTGGTATTTCAAAAGCACAAACCTAATGCATTAAACAGGATAAAGCACACAATATCGATTTAAATACGCAGTGGCTTCTCAACAGCGCTCGAAAACTGCGCCTCAAGGTGGATTGAGGTTTGATGAGATGAATGAAATGAAATGGAATGAATGATGCGAATACATAAATCCCCATTGAAAACAACACGTAGGCCAGTTGTATTTGCTTATTTGCCCACGGTGCAGTAATAAAGCGATATGATGTCAACTGAGCAGTTCCAAAACTGACGATTGAATTTCGAAAGACGCACGCACTCACTGAAGTGACTTTTGAACTTTGAAGATAACACAATGCAAACAACTGACTGAGCGTAATGGCTCACGTGGATGAAAAAAAGGAAAATCACTCTTTAAAATGTCTGAAACTCGCAAGTATTTATTGGTGGGGTTACAATACAATGCAATATAATCTGGCGGAGACATGACCACTCAATGGAGGCACGATCATGATCTGATCACTTTTTATTGCTTCCAATAGCGTAATAGTAGTGAGGATGTGATGAAAGAGAGAGTTTTTCTGAGATCTGAGGTGCCTATTTAAAGAATAAAAAAATTATTAGCGATTTTTACCTCACCATTCAATTATTCTTAACGATCAAGTCGAATAAAAATATTTGAGAAAAAGTCTGAAACAATTTTTTTTCCTCCTCCTTCGAAACAAACGCATACCAAACGCTGCAGCAGCCTGAAAGGAATGTGAAAATGCTGAGCTGAACAGGTATGCAGTGGGAATAAAGTAAAGAGTGATGTGATGAGTCATTGAAATGCAGCTTTGCCTTCAAATAAATTCTGCTTTTTCCTGAAGGATTTCAAAAAAAATATCTGAGGGGATATACATAGTAGCAAGCAGCTGCGAGAAAGAGAGAGATAGAGGCTATAAACGATCACTTCTTCCCCAGAGCATAGCCTTGAATCCTCTTTCGAGTCAAAATATTGTGTAGGTTTCTCTGCAGCGGTTTCAGTCTCGCCAGACAAAACAACTTTAAAGTGAGTAAGCAACTGTAGAATTTACACAGCATCGATTCTGATTTTGATTACAACTTCTGGCTCGCATTAGACTCTGAGTTTGAGCTAATTAATCACAATCAGGATGCAATCCAATCCAATCCAGTCCATTTGCATTAGGTAGAGGACTAATAATAAACTTGAAAGAAGCTTTCATTTCCCCTCCCCCGTCAATCGAACCAAATCGATACCGAGAGAGATAATCATCGGATCCCGATTTAATGAGGTGGTATTTGGTATTGGTATTGGTTGAGCCTGACAGGGAAAGAAAAACCTGATTTCAAAGAGTGAAATGGTGGACGATGACGAACAAGATCCAATCCAATCCAAATCGGGAAGCATCATTTGAGGTGTGTGATAATCACGTAATGACCCCTCAACAAAGTAGAAAATGAGGAGGAATATCATCCGTCCCCCAGTGCAATAGTATCTACGTGAGGAAGCGATAAAGGATGGATGATCGTCGACCGGACCGTTTGTTTTCCAAAAAAGAATGACCACGCGATGAATGACCGAGGAAGCGACCGAGACCGACCGCACACACACATTGCCTAAATACTTACATTCAAATCGCTTTTGTGCTCGAGTCTACTTAATGCTCTTGTTCATTGAGAAAAAAAGGAAACTTTCACAGTTAGATTTAGACCAGCATTTTTTTCTTCTCACCATTTCCCCAAATCCTAATCTTCCTTTTTTTCCTTTAACGGACATCAAATTTGAGTCATCGCCATCGCCACCATTATCCTCCTCCTGTGTGCACACATGCACACTGACATGAGTACAGTTTGAGGAGTTCCTTTTTTTTAATGCTGCTAATCACATTCATAGCTATTCAAAAAAGGCATGAATAATCCCATATCATGGTTTTTTCTCAATTGCTGTTGTTATTATGATTATTTCTCTCTTTTTTCGTGTGAAATTCGTGCTCCAAGTTTTATGCAAGAGGATCCCGTAAGAATTTCACATTTACCTAGTAGGCTCATTAACAGCACGATTTTGCACGCCCGCCCGCTTAGGCAACTTTCTGTTTCCTCGCTTTCGATCCATCCATCCACCAACTACCAATCCATTCCCATTGTTGGTGAGTCGGTTCTCTCGACAAAAAGAGTGGTTTGATGTGATGGTGGTGGTGGTGCGGAAGGTGTGTATGTTTTCCTTCGTATCTTATCACTTGACAAAAGGGAAAAGCACCAATATTATTTCAATCCTTCTCCCTCGAGTGATAAACAATCCATATTTATTGATCTAATGACAACATTCTCACCACTCAGAGCTATCAAGTTTCTACGAGTGAGTGAGGAGCTAGATGGATACGTTTGAAATTCAAATAGAGGATCACACATCCATCCATCCTAATCCATCTCTCCCCTTTTTTCGGAAGCAGCACTATTGTACGAGTCAACATTCTCGTTTGTCGAAATTTAAGACTAGGCGAGAGGCCTCATAATGAGAATATTACTGTCATCACATCACTGTATCATCTATCATAGAGCAGTAGTGAGTGAGTGAGTAAGTAGGATCTCTGTATTTATTTTCAGAAATGAAATGATTTCATGCCTGACTAGAGCTCGAGGCGTTTGTTTCTCTGAAGAGTGAATCCTTGTCGTTTTGTTTGGTTTTGCGAAATGGAAATGAGCACCAGTGTTTGGTTTGGTGGTCCTCATTATCATCATCATTGCCGACTTCTGGGGGAAAACAAGCTTTGCAAGTTTTTGTCATCGTGAAAATTTGGAGAGCAAGAAAATGACGATGAGGAGGATGATGAGAATGGCGGTGGTGGTGATGATGGGAGGATCAGAGACCAGACCAGACCAGGCCAGGCTCAGGCTCGAAAGAATGATGAGATTTTCTTTGACCGATTTTCGAAAAACCCATTCACGGCTAGGAAAATTTCACAGGATGAAGCTCAGGTCAGAATGAAGACTGAAGGAGAAGGAGTTATTTTTCATACAGGAAATAAGTATTTTCACGACAATGTGCTCGCGATGCCATTAATAAACTGCTTGCTTGATGCGTTTAGCAGGCACTGTCATTGTGTCGTGATTATGATGGAGATGATGAGTCTGTTTTTCTTATAATCCGTCTTAAGAAATGAAATTGGCTTTCCAATTATGATTCCTCCTGACCAGACTAGATAGAATAGACTCCTGCTAGCAGCAACGGACGGAATCAAAACTAGAACAAGGCCATGCTCTTGGCGATAATGATTGCTACATTAAAAGGAGGGAAATATGTAAGTGGCGGCTTTGGCATGCCTTAGCATGGCGTGGCGTGGCATCGCATCGCATCGCATGAGGTTGCAGCGGTGGTCGTATGGTGCTGCTGATGTGGAGGCTTCGAGTTTGAGTGTAATGGCATACACCTTCTTTGTAGGGATTTCAACTCCGAAAATATGAGTTCGGATTTCGGATTTGGACATAGTGAGTGAAAGCATAAGTATTAATACATGAATACTCACATTCTGAGCTCTACTTAAGCTCAAAATCCATGTTACGTGCTTGGTCTACTCACTCCTAATCCATATTTTAGTTTTTGTTGAAGGTTGCACGAACTAATAATAAATATCACCTAGAGATATTTAATAAAGTGTGCTTGAACACACACATACTCACACACACACACAGACAAAAAACGTGCTTTCTTCACTCCCTTTGTAGTTTTAATTTAAAATCTGGAGGAAGAAGCGAGTGTGAGTGGGTGACTACAGCGCACAGGAACTTGCACTACTTGCTTTCGGGGGAAGAGTGCGATGTGAAGTCACAACATCATTCGTTGCAACAGCTTTTTGAACTTTTCATCCAATCCAAATCCCTTCAAAGGACCTAACATGGCTTATTTGAGACCAGGGAGAATGCTAAGGCACGTTGCATATCATTCCTGGGAAAAATTATGAAAAGTTCATAAAAGTTCTCCTCAGTTTGCATAACGAGTGAGACGTTAAGCTGGATTGGGATGAGTGGGGAAAGTATTTATTCCTCACCCAATTCCAGTCCCCATGCCCCCATATTGGTTGGCGAGAAAAGATTTTCTTATTATGGGAAATATTACGGCTATACTTCGTTTGACTCCGTTTGATGAACATAGTACAAATAAGATGAAGGGGCCTGTCCCGGTAACTATTCTGAACGGAATGACATAACCGGAGTCAAATAAGGGGATTTTTTGCTTCAAAAGGGTTGCCAAATACATAAGTAAAGTAGAATATTTCTTCTGCTCATAATGAAGGCCACACTCTGCAAATTTACTGAACCTGATTTAAAACAGAGTGGAATGGAATGAAGTCCTAGTCATAAACTTTTTGAAGTTGAAGAGAGCGAGGCCTTGCGTCCTGAGTTTCATTTCATGTTTCAGTTGCTCCACTCCTCCTAGATAAGTAAGTAAGTTACTTGGTTCCTTTGCAAATAGGAGGGAGGAAGGAACGAAGGTATATGAGTTTTGAGTTGGCCTCTATCACTTTGCAGAAAGTTTATTATCACATCAGCACAAATTACATTTT
>JAHZNH010002088.1:0-10327 GCA_027744355.1 Tyrannoseira gladiata | reverse complement strand
AACTGGAATGGAACAATGAGATCAACGAAACAATTCCTGAGTGGATCGGTTTTTTATGATACAGAGTTCTTTACTTGTTCATTATTTCTTCATATTGCTGCTCCCCGGTCAAATCAAAATCCGATCTAGTCCCATGTTTTTTTCTTCTAAATTTGCTTAGAGCTGATCCCCTGGTCGAGCCAGAGAGTTTTTTTGTGAGGGGAATGATTGTTTCCTAATATACTCGATAGCATGTTTTTATTGTAGCTTCCGGAATTCCTTTTTGCTACACAAAGAAATGGAATGAATGCTGCGAAAGTGGAGTTTATAAGTGTACGAGAGGTTGAAACTTTTACCAAGCTGATTGATTTATTTAGATCTTTGCCAAATGGCATTGGGTCTGAAAAGTGAGCGACGTCATTGTGAACAAATAAGTACATAATACCGCGAAATACATTATTTTCCTAAACTTCATAAGGCAATTTATGCTTGTGAAAACTGGGAAATTGGATTTTGAAGAGTGTTGCTACCACCTGAAATTGAATTTTTCATACCCTTAAAGTACAGGGGGAATGTTAAAAGCCATAATTGTTATTCTCCAGGCGTAGTCTGCATCACTTGAATTTTCTGTGTTGCACCGCAGGAAGGAACTCGAGATGCCACCCCTAAATGACTCCAAGGCTGCCGTCTGTGTCAAGGTGGTATGAAAACTATCTAGAGTGGCTCT
This sequence comes from Tyrannoseira gladiata, assembly GCA_027744355.1. Classification (NCBI taxonomy): domain Eukaryota; kingdom Metazoa; phylum Arthropoda; class Collembola; order Entomobryomorpha; family Entomobryidae; genus Tyrannoseira; species Tyrannoseira gladiata. The sequence continues at coordinate 9,621 of JAHZNH010002088.1, read as the reverse complement.
CTAAATTGCTCCATCAAGTTACTCAAGCGAAAGGACTACTTATGGAAAGATAAAAGATGCTAATGTTAGTTCATTCCCTCGTCTTTTTAAACCATTTTTCTCGTTTGCCGCCGACTCTTATCTGTCCATTTATCCATGCATAATCAAAGCCCATGGGCAAAGAATTGAGGAAATAATAATGGAATCTTGAGTTTATTACTCTTCACAATGACTCAATTCACTTTCCAGAAGGGGTTCCCCCAAAAAAACTTGAGGATTGTTTTGACGTTGTGTTCTTCTTAACTACTTAATGGCATTTTAGTGATACGTCTTATAATACCCCAAATCGCGCGATATTTTTTACCTTCAAAACTTTTGTATTAAGTAGTGCACGAGCGATATTTTTCGCGTGAAATTCGACAGTTTAAGTTTAACGTGACGGTGATTTAGATTTTTACGATGAAGCTTTAGTGACATCAGTAAATCATCTTAAAATTATCTTCGGAAAAAGTAGTCAGTGACTGAAAATTAAACAATAAAATTTGCTGTCAATACTTGTTATTCAATTTAATCATGGGTACCAAAATTTGTATTCAGTCTCAAGCTCAGCAGATTTCATAAACTCAAATCCAAGCTTAAATCACTTACTTTCCTCTCATTTTTCTCCTCACAGGAAAGAAAAATAATTTACGAATTTTAAATTGCTGTTAGAAAAGGCACTCTACGCTGGCTGAGCGAGAAATGAAAGCATCATCATCACAGCATAGAAGGATGGCGTGACAAGAAAGCTTAATGAACTTCATTCTGATAAATGGGATCTTGGGAAAGGGACACTTTATCAGTTGTCATCCCACTCGCACGGAGTCTGGTTTGATTTCCGTATTTGCGTAAAGCTCCTTCGTTGGCTGTATTGTGGAATCCTCTGAAGCAAATGCAAAGACTACATAATGAAGAGGGCATTCTGCAAAACTGACAGCGACAATGGGATGCGTGTTAGAGAAAGCGTAGGTATTCCATTCTATTGAAATTAGTTTAAATTTTTCTCTCCAAAGCCGTTGTTATCATTTCCTGGTTTCCGCGTTTCGAGCACAAAATTATTTCAAGCCACACACAGACTTACGTACCTGACGAACTATAAGTGCTTCGATGAACACTTTGAACAAAGTGTGAATTTGTTGACATGGCCACAAATCTAGAGACCGGAAGGCATATCCTTTCATTTCATTTGTGCTATTCTGCTGCTTTCTTTTTTTCCACCTAAGTCTAGAAGACAAATGATAAACGACGCATTTGTCAAGCGAAAATCTCTCCTGGAAAGTTCACCCACTCAACTGACTTGGTGGCTTGGTTCGTGAACGAACATTCAAATATTACCAGCTTCATACTCTCCCACATTCATTTCGGGGGTATTGCTTTCATGCTGGTCGGGAAAATAAAACTTGAAGGAGAAGGGAGAGGGAAAAAGAATGGGAAAGAAAGGACGCTTTTGTTTCCCTAAATGTCGTCTCTCCTGCTTTTATTTGTGCCTGAATGAGACGAGTGATGTGTGGAATTGAGTAAAGTAGCGAATAAGGGTGACAAATAATATTGAGGGAAACGATAAAAGTGAGATTCAATGTTAGCAAACTTTTTTCCATGCTCGCATTCTTTCCATCCAATAATCCGTTAACTTGTGAAAGAGGGTACATTTTTGCCGAATTTAATGTCGGAAATGAGCGTTTTTTTCTGGAAAAAACATCAGCTATAAACGAATATACGTAGTGGTAGTAAAGGCATAAGTCGCTCGCGAGAAGAGGGTGAGAGAGAGAGTGTGTAATGAAAATTTGTACTTAGGGAGACCACCAACGATGTGTCTGCAAAGCTGGATTTCGCTATGTCAAAGAAAAGCACTCGACTCAAGGCATAATATATATTGCCTATTACTTTGCTCTTTTACTTGAATGTCCCCATGTACAATTTTTTTTTCATCTCTACAGTTTCATGTTGAGGGCTTGGCTTTCTCCATTTTTGTAATTGTGGTTGTGGTCCCATCATCACATCATTATGCCGAGACGGTTTTTAAACGATATTCCAGGGTAATGAAAAACGGCTATATGGACATTTTGTAATAATTAACCATTTACCATTTTACATGACCGCTGCGAATTTTTTAGAGCAGTTTAGTCAGTAGAAAAGATTAAGATCAGCTTAATGACCTCATACATACTTTACAAGTAGCATAAGTAGTGTACCAAGTAAGTACATACTTTCTAACCTTTAAATGAACTCACCAGCTCCGAAGGGGAACGTGGTGTGTTTTGCATTTTGCTAAATAAGCTCATTTTATTGCGCCAAATTAAAAACCAACGCTGGCTCTTTTCCTTAAAATAGCAATTTCTCTCGACCTGTTTTCTTCACTAACTAAATTTTGATGGTATACAATATTTTCCTCTAATCCTTTTCAATTTCAATGTATCTTCCTCGCCACTCACATGCACGGCCATATTTTTTCTTTGCTGAAACCGTCGAGCTGTGGTCTTGTGAAATTATGTTGCCCATTATTGAGCATCAAATTGTACATTGGACAATTAATGTGGATTATATTGTAGCCCGAACATCTCATGAGTGAAAAAAGTAAAATAAATAGAATCACAAAGAATTGATGAGACAATAACTGCTTTCTCTGTTCTACTAAATACGCTCCACCACTTTGGGCCTCCTTGTTCGTTGCATAGATAGAATCTGCTCAGTGGTCACTGAATGAAGCATTTGTGGGGATTTTCCAGATGCAGTTTTATTTTCGAGCAAAACCGATGGGCAGTAAAAGTTTTTTATTTTTATTGTGGAGCTTGATGAAAGAATAGGGAAATTGGGCATTTACTTTGCAAACAGGGAAAAAAGTATCTGATCTGTGTTGTGCGAATGGCCGTAGTAGAAATTGACAATGGAGAGCGCGATCCTAAAGGAGAGAGAGGGCTTCTCTAGGGTCCGTGGGTGAAAATCTTCTTTCACATAGTAGTGTAATATATGAACGTGTTTTCCTTCGACTCTCATCCAATCGCCGCCACCGCCGCATCATCATGAGCTTTTATTGTTGTTTTTCTGTTTTTTTTTCATTTTGTGAATTTTACACGGCTCCGATCAATAAAGAAAGAGGGCTATAATGGACCATGTATTTTATGTACATGTGTGTGTGTGCACGCTGACATGGGATGAAATAACCCTAAACCATTTTTATTTTGATGCAATAAGATCGGACAGGATAAGACCGAGCGTTTATAAATCGTTCCGAACTGGTGTGGTGTGAGTTTCTTTATTGGATTTGTCTCTGTCGCGTCGCTCATTTATAACTTGGTGACATTTCTGGAGAAGCCGAAACTCCTCTAGGTTTCCACGTGCTTTCCACCCACTTCGGGTAACAAACAACGACCCGCTTCTCCACATTGAAATTTGACATTTTATCGGCAATAATGGCGAAAAGAACCCCAACCTAAAGGGACACGGACCCAAGGAAAAGATGCGAGTTGGTGAACATTCATTCATTCAATGCTTTCCCCTTACGTGTTGTCATTCTCAACAACACGACCGGCTTGAATGAGAATGAGATGAGATGCATAAAAAAGCAAATAAATCGCCCATAGGAAATAAGCGAAATAAAAAAAGACGACGAGCAACTTGAAAAAAGCTAGAGCTAAAAATCTAAGGTTCCAGCATTTAAAATAGAATTGCCCATTCAGAATCAAAACAAATTGTGACTGTACAATTCAAAGTTCAAGTTGTACTTAGTTAGGGTGAACTGGATTTGTGTGTAAGAAAATATGGAAATTTAGAGAGGATTCCATAAGAATGCAGGCAATACTAAACTTTGGGTGAATTTTATGTTTGTCAATAATGGGGGTAAATTGAGAATTTTGGTGTTTCGCCCCTATTGAGCATCTCTAAATCATGGTAATTTATTGGAATAGATGTGTAACTTTCCAGTCTGTAAAACTGTAGCATAAATTTGCACAAAACTAGAGATTGTCTCTACATATCGGCGGAAATTCTTCCACAGGCTTTTAATCATTCCTCCTCAGATATACCAATAGTTTCACCTGCATTTGACTTTTTACTCAGCGACGATTCTCTTTCTTCTCTTCAATTTCTCCTATTTAGGTTGCATTATTAAATGTATGCTTTATTGCCGATAGATTTTTAAAAAAAGATCAGTATTTTTTTCCAAGCGTTTTTTGCTGCGTATCTACCACTCACACTTTCTTGGTTAGCAACGCCCGTGGGCACGTTTTCTGAGTCATACAGGCAGTATCAGACCATCTCCAAGAAAGACGCTTACGGTTTGCTGTTCACTCATGCATCGAACAAAGTATCACCACCTCCTAGCAAACCAGCCCAATTTAATTACTGCGCCCCTCTCTCGCTCCCTCGTAGAAGACTAAACACGGGTCGCTGAGATCGTTTCTTTTTGTTATTTTATAACTGTAATAATATGGTGTCAATACGGCCATGATTGTGGTGATGATAATGCGTGATGCGATGTAAGTAAGGAGAGGAGAACTTCCCTCCTCATCTCCTTACTTTCCATGTGTTTAGGGCATACGATCTCATAAAGTTGTGGGTGATGGCTAGCGAAAAAAAACTACCCCATTGAGCAAAGGAAAAACAGGTCCACAAACCAAAAACTGTTTCAATTAACAGGGCTTTGAACTCGACTTCGACTCTCATCTCGGTTGATTTGCTTTTTTCGAGTCTGGAAATGCTTTTTAAACGATCTCTAGAAGCGCAGTTTCATCACATAATTACACAAAGGTATAAAAGCTACGCTTAGAGTGGATGGGTGGATGTCAGGGGTGTACTTTTACAGTTATGTTGCTAACAAAGGATATCAAAATGTAGTGGTTCGTTTGGTGGCGGTGGTAGCTGTGGGCTACCGACGGCGCTCTTCATTATGAAGCGTTGATCATTTGGAGTTCTTATTGCGTGTTTTTTTAGATGGGACTCATTGCGACATCATTTGATGCGTCACTTTTCTAGAATTCATATACATGGGTATTATCATGACCTATGCGTTTGCATAAAAATTACATGAGCAGAGTTAGGCAGACACGTTGTACATCTGCGTATGTAAATGATGTCAGCATCAATTAACCAGATTTTGCATGGCGTCAACTGGATGCTCTTTTATGAGCTCCCGGCCATCAAATTTTGATTGCTTTAGATTTTGCCAAGGGAAATCCACCAATTTTAATTATTTTAGTGTTCTTCATCCAGCGTTTTTTACGAGATTGAGATATATATACGATCATGATGATGGATCATTTAAGGGATGTTGATGAGTAATAATAGTGTCTAATTGCGTTGTATGTAGCTCATCTCTAAATATGGAAATAATTAGTTGACATTGTCCTTGAATTTCGCGATTAGGCTTTCGATTTGCGCAATATGCATTAAATATATAGAGGAAATACTTTAATGATTATTGTAATGCGTCATCTGAAAATTACGAATTTGATTAATTGTCTTCAGGTCGCAACGAGCTGATTGCACGCTACATTAAGCTGCGCACGGGGAAGACGAGAACGCGAAAGCAAGTTAGCTCTCACATTCAGGTGCTGGCCAGAAGGAAGCTCAGAGAGATACAAGCCAAATTAAAAGTAATATCTTCTTTCCTCTCTTACTCACTTCATCTTGAGAGCCTCAAGAGATATCTATTTCCCCCTGCGAAAGTCGTACTAAATCAATCAATCTTTTTAGCAAAACCAGGACCAGCAGGCCAAAGACACTCAGAAAGCCCTCCAAACCATGTCATCCATGTCCAGTGCACAAATCGTTTCGGCAACTGCCATGCACAATAAAGCGGCAGCTGCTGGGTTAGCCACTTTAGGTTTGGGGACACCTGTACCATACACCGGAGCGGTGAGTTTCATTTTATTTTTTGTCTGTTTGTAAATGGATCGGGTAATTGTGTCATTTTTACGGGAAAATTTAATAATGAAACTGGTTGTTACGATTTTCTGATTGCAGTTTTGGCAAACAGGATTACAACCAGCTGCTCAAGAGTAAGTCAATTCCATCTTCATTACATTATGCAAATTTATGTGAAAAGAAAGGGAGACGAAGGCTGATTAAGCTTTTTAAAACAATGGGCTAAATGATTATAATCCTCCATGACTTACAGTGTTAAGCCATTCGGCCAAACTGTGTACGGCGGAGCCACCGGTGGAAAAGCCCACCCAGCTGGAAACGGAAGTGGTGGACCCGATGTGATACCAGGCCCACCAAGTGCTGCCTGGGAAGGAAGAGCGATAGCCACTCATAAGCTTTGCCTCGTTGAGTTCTCTGCGTACATGGAGCAATCTAGAGATCATGACACAGTATGATTGAATAGCCATATTGTCAATATGTTTTTTTAAAAGGTTTTTCATAGTACTTATGACTTTCTTTCATTAACCTTGTATTTTTTTAAAAACTTGCAGTATCAGAAACACTTATTTGTGCACATTGGACCTGCTTCCTACACAGATCCTGTTTTAGAGGTAAACTTTAATATATTGCAATGCGAGTAACAGAAATTAAGAGTCTCTCTTGGTAAGTGTTCTTTTCACCCCCAATTAATTCTACTTGGCAATTTATGTAGTCTGTAGATATTCGTCAAATTTACGACAAGTTTCCCGAAAAGAAGGGAGGTTTGAAAGAGCTCTATGACAAAGGACCTCAGAATGCTTTCTTCCTCGTCAAATTCTGGGCTGATCTCAATTCCAACATCCAGGATGAAACCCAGGCGTTTTACGGTGTCACAAGCCAGTAAGTACCGAGATAATGCTATTAAATTATACTTTCAATGCAAACATAGAAACTCCCTGAAATAGAATATATTGTTAAATGATACCATGAAGTGACCAATTGATCCTGTCACCACTCCTCATCCTCGTATTGCGTTTTTTTTAACTTCGACTTTCACCAACGGTTTGTAACTTTTGTGAAAATTGATTACGACTGCCACACGTATAACTAAACTGGGCATTAACATGTTCTGATATGGTTCTTTTGTAGGTTGTGACCAATCGCGAAACTCAAGAAACTCTTCTATGCATTGCCTACGTTTTCGAAGTATCCTCATCTGATCACGGAGCTCAACACCATATCTATCGACTTGTGAAAGAGTGAAACCTAATTATTTGAAACATCGCACTCCCTTTTACAAAACCCTTGAAAGAAATGTTTGTTTCCCACCTCATAAGTATCGTCATTACCTCCGCTGGAAATTTGAAACTGTATGTTTCCACCATTCAACCACACAAGTTTTACCCGTTTTTATACCGTATTTTCTAGTTGTCTCACACAAAACTATGTAGTTTGTAAAAAAAATAGGAAAAAACGGCATCATCATTGTTCTAGGGTGTGTGTAGACAACGAAAATGATCCTTATGGATCATTTGAACATCATCATGTAGCAGCAGCAGGTAATGACAGAAGGGTATATGTTCTCAGAGTATCGTTTTTCACTGTCGACTGGGTGAAGTGCCTTCTCTATTCTACCATATATAACTTTTTGATCATCAGCTAGAATTAAAACTATTATTACTGTTGTTATACATCAAATTATTATTATTATCATTATTATTACTATTACTACTACTGTATCTCCTACACGTAGGAAAATAAGTTGTAGAGGAGTGTAAAATATGTAAAATGTACGTATATTGAGCAAGTATTCATTGTTGATCTTGAGGGTTTTATTCTTTTGTTTTTTTCGTTAATGGCAATCGTTTATTTCAGTGGTCTTTGGTGTAATATTGTATACTAGTCTTTAGAGGAAATGCTGCGATTAATTCAGCATTTCTCTCAGATTTAATATTGAAAAAGCTATATTAGATATCAGCGTTTTTTTTAAGTTAATTTTATGAGCAGAAAATCAATCGTGTCATGAAAAAATTTTTCTTCGTGCTCAATGCACAATATTTACTTACAAGGAACAACAATCATGCAACCGAAGTTACATACAGATTTTTTTCTTCAGAAAATCATCGTACCGACAAGCCTTTTCAACCACAAATTCAAACTACTACTACTATTATTATTATGAATAGCAATAAATATTCTTAATGTTTAATTTTTAGTTCAACGAAAAGTGTATCTTATTGTTGTACTGTTATTGATATATACTCGAATTTAGTATTTATTATGCAACTTTTTTTTTGTTTTTACTTGCCAAGTAAGCAATGACGATAGCTACCATTCTGAAAGAAAAAGAATCATCCTGTTACATTCTCATTCGAAAACTTAAGTATGATAATGTGCCAATAATTATATTGTTATATTTTCTGCTTTATGCAGGCTATACATGAGCAATGAGTTTTCAGCAATACCGTGAAGCAGGCAGTGGATCATTTTAAAAAGCAATGACGTTGTATAGTGACAAAAGGGATTGTGGTCTCATCAATCTCAAATCTCACGGTTCAGAATTAATTCACAATGATGTACTTTTGTTAATTCTGTAATCGTCTTTGATTGGCAGTTTACGATTCAAAATCAGATGTAGTAATATTCTCAGCGTCATTCAGAGTTTCTTGCGTTTTATCGTTCCTCTATTCGTTTGATGGAAGAAAAATTGTAAATGAGTATGAAGTTGAACTCGGTGTCATGATTTTAAATTTATTTGGCAATAGTAATTTTGTAACATAAATAATATGTTTGGACGGTTTCCTTGAATTCTTGAACACGCATACAAATTGCTTTCTATGCCATATTGTCACTTGAAATGATACTTCAATGATTCTCAAAAAGGCTGAGATTGCACATTTTTTCTAACCATTAGATTTCTGGCTTATTGCTAATTATGGAGACTTTCAATTTTTCAAGTCGCGTGTTAAGTTTCACAGGTTCCACGGTCCCAACGCAACCAGAGAAGGTTACACAGACATATATAACTCAATTACATAATATTGTGTTACCTACACAAGTAGCTTAGGTTTTATTATAATGAAGCTGTTCTTACTTGCCTCTGACGTGGCTAGCTTAAATGTTACAGTTGTTCTCGTTATTGTTACTCTGATAAATATCTATTTCTTCTCATTATCGGGTTACTTATCTTTACAAAAAGAATGCAAAAGAATCGTTAAAGAGCAACGCTAAGCGTCAGTGTAATGAAAGAAACCTGCGAACTCTGTGTACTTTATGAACAGATTTAGTGTAATTATGATAATAATATATAGTTTGTCTAAATCTGTTTGCGATGAAAGGGGTGAAAATTTGAACTATTGAAAAACCTTTTAGAATCATGAGGAGGTGATGCAATCAAAACTTTAACAATATCTTTGCAAACTAAAAAGAACATGTTGATTTTTCCAATTCAACAAAATATTTTATTGAATCATTTTTGAAATTGCTGAACATGAATTTTATGTGGTCTACAAACAATGGAGGATCAAGAACCGAAGATATTTTTTGGTTCGTATAAAGGGGAAATTTGAGTATGAAAATCTATGTATATGGAAAACCGTCGTCGTCATCTCGATTTTGGAACTGTGGAAGTCTGTCCAAGACTTTCTTTGTTATTATATCAATCCTCCAATTATGAATCTTTGTAATTACTTGAGGTCGTTGAATTAGCTTTACATTTTGGCACTGTAATAATGTTGCCAGCAGTCGTCGTAACTTTCGAAT
>JAHZNH010002087.1:0-17255 GCA_027744355.1 Tyrannoseira gladiata | reverse complement strand
TAATTTGACTCAAATCATGGAATAACTCGTTGAACAGATGGAGATCATTACTTGTAAGTACATATTTATAATCATTATTTACGATCAATCATAAGAATCATCATTTTTGCCACACTACTTATTTATTATGAATATCGGCTTCCCAATCCCGTTTCCCTAATGCTTGGAGGTCGTATTTATCAACCAACTTAAATATGCAACATGTAACCCTCATTCATCGTTGTGCTTATCCATTCAGATTCAATGTTTTCGGGCATTATAAACTCTGAGAAATTCTATTTTTTTGTTGGTGACATGGAGATGCCATGCCACGCTTGAATTTCAAACAAGTACTATCATGGTTTTCTGAGTTTGGAGGAAAAACCCTAGCCAATTCATCGTGGGAAAATACCCATACCGATGGACAGAAGCTAAGGCAGAATGAAACCCCATCTTTTCCCTGTCAACAAAATAAATTTTTACCAAACAGACTCTAGAATCGACATGAACAAGCAATTTTTTCCCCGAAAAAGTTTTTAAAACTTGCATGTTGTTGCATTCCCCAAAAAAGAAAGTTGCTTTTCCACAGGCAGTAAAAATTCTAAAGAAAGTGACGACGTCTGAATACTTGAAAAGAATAGAAATACGTGAAAGAATTTTTCCATTTTCTCACAAAAAATTACACTACTTACGTTTGGAATGGAAGGATAGGTTGACTTTCACTGGCAAAATGCAACCAACCGTACTTACTTGGGGCGTAGGTAGCAAAGACGAAAGACAAACGTGAATGAAATAGAGACGAGAGACAAGCTCTTCTGGCTTTCACAAATAATCGTAGTGGATTCTTTACCTTTGTTGTTACCCTTCAAATTTTTGGACGGGTGGGCAAACATGAAACTATTTCTTGAATTAAGCGACCTAGTCTACCAATTATCAAGGATGCTTGGGAAAGAAAAAAGTACATACTCTGATTCTAACCAGGATTCGTATTTCAATTTCAGCCACGATACTGCTATACATTCTCAACTGAATTTCTTGGGGAAATGGTAGAGCAAATGAGTGAAACGTTTAGGAAGGAAAGAAGATTAAATAGATGATGTTGATTTTCGTCCGGGAGAAATTTTCTCTTGTTCACATCCTTTCTTATTTTATATCGCTCCTTTTACTCTAATCTCATCTAAATGATGATCCTGATCAGATTTCAGATTTATCATTTCCCACACAGTTCCAAAATAGAAAAACAGAGGGAAAATAGTATAATCGAGCCTCAGCGTGAAATTACTTTTAATAAGTCTGGACGGTCGGGTGTATGATAATTTCCTCAAGAATTTATATGCAGGTAGAATATGAAAATTTTTATTTTTGCTTTTATAATAGTAGGCGTTCTTTACCTAATGGGACCCATGGTAAGTACTACAAATGATAAAGTATGCATTTATTAGGAACTTGGCGTAGTCGACATTGTATTGAATTGCATGTGTCCCTCGGTCGTCGGTGAATAGCAGTTTCCCATGACTAACTCCTTGTGATAACTCGTTCGAAAGCCGTATGCATACTGGGCATAACCTGCTACATGAAACCTTTAGAAAAAGTAACTTCGTGGGTCAGGGGTCATTACAGCATTTATTGTGGAACGTGTGGGACGATTTGCTTCAAGCCTGGAATATGAGTTGCTGAACCCACAAGAAAGGACTTCACTCATGATCAGCCACAACGGTCAACGGCTGAAGAGAGATGGAGGAACTTACGTTTTTCCAAATGTATGCCGTGCGTTAAGTACTATTCTTTTGGAAACCCTTGCTATCAAGAACCTGCTACTTTAAATATATATCTATGTTATAGTTATTCCCAGGCTTGTCAAAAATTCTTAACCAGCCTACTATTTCTCCTACCTCCATCTGAACTCTGGTGCAAGGGGATTTCATTTAAAGCGAATTGAAAACGCTGATGTAAATACAGTAGAAAGCTTGAACCACTTTACATTAACACCTTTTCTAGTCCCTCCCTCGCTAAGCCGAGTGGAATACTAGTTACTGGATTTGGTAAATGCGAAAGTTTAGAGATTTCCTTCTTCAATCTCTCCGTCCTTACTTATTTAACACGTTTTCTCAACGAGTTGTGTGACGTAAATGAACGCGTTGCGGAACGTATTGTAATTTTTGGACACTTCCACTCGATTTAACAGCTGTCATAAAAAAAGTTCCTCCGCATTTGGATTTGATTGATAGTTGCATTTACGGGAAAGTGGCGAAGGTGGGGGAAGATGGTGGTGGTCTGGTGCTCAACAGTCAGAACTAAAGGTGCGTTAAGTAGATCCATACACTTTGGGCAAAAACTTTTCTTCTTCCCTTCAATCTTACTACTTTTAGTTTGAATGGGAGAAACACGAAATAGGGAAAAGTTGTGCAGTCCTTCACCTTTCTCTTTATGAAATGTGAAAGTACGACCTGCTTCTTACTTACATACTTTACTTACTTAGCACCGCAACCACCACCTCTCAATAAAATGGAAAAGTTTTTTTTTCTATACGGAGAAAGGTGAAAAACTCCGAGCCATTAGGTTTGTAAGTAAAAGTATACTGCTTCCGTCTGGAACTGAAAAGTATCAGCAACGCTTCATACTTGTCCATGTTCTTAATCTAGATTTTCATTAGGGTTTGCGACAGTTGTCATTCTGAAAAACCCTTTAAGTGTCTAGTGCTAACCAGGATTAAAATGTGATGGCGTTGAGTCTGAAACCATTGAGCAGCTGTAGAACCCGGTCATGCGAGTATTTCCAGTCTGACTGGTACGACCGATCGTATTGGCACTGAAAGACTCCCTTCTACCGTGAAATGTACTTCCACCAACGCTGACGGAGGGCGAGCTGCTGACAGATCCCTTGAAACTGGAAAATGTAGTTGGCATTGGTATCACTGGTTCAGGGTAATCCTTGATGATGGCAGTTGTGCCGGTCGCAATCGAGAGCTGCGTGCTTTTGATGAATGTGTCATCAGTTGTGTACTCCACATTTGGCCCACACCCACCTTCTCCGTTGACAACACTTACACTTGCACCGGCATAATGGAGAGAGCTCTCGCTGCTGCCCGGGAGTTTCACTAACGCTACTAATTTGTGGCGCACCATCATAGCGGTGAAGATTATCACGAGTACCACCACAATGGCGATAAAAGAGCTCAACACGGCCGTTGCCACAATTGCCATGGAAGACACGGACCAATCGTCCGTCACTCTCGATGAAGCTCCTGCTAAGAAAGATTTAAAAGATTTTTTAAAATTACGCATCAGAATCACAAACACAGGGAGAATATAAGAGTGTCAGATACGATGCGATTTGAGGGGTAAAATAGTAAATTGTATTTGTGGCGAATCCGAGCTTTAATGGGCTTAAGGTGTTCACCCCAGTACAACATCTTCTTCGAGCGAACCACCCAGGCAAAGAGAAATTGAATGCGTATGAATCTATTCTCGAGGCTTAAATTTTTCCCTTTCTACTTTTACCTTAAAACAAAGAGTAACGACAAACCTGATATGTCTTGTGGGATTTGATGCACCTGATGAACCAGAACTTGATGATGATGTTGCTGGAACTCCTTCTCTGACTCATTCATTTCACTCTGAATGGATGATTTTTTCATGTGAGAGGGTGGGATGACAGTCGTTGTCACTGTTTTTTGTTTCCTTGTTGTTGCTTTTACGACTTCTTTTTCGACCGTGAAGTTGCCCATCGCGAGAACTGGATGTGGATGAATTCAATCAAACAGAACTTTTCTAACCAAACCATCACATCTTTCTTTCCGACAACACTAATTGAAACAGAGGGACCTACGTGAGTCGAAGGCTATCTCGCTGATGAGAATCCATTCTGCAGCCCAATACAACTGCAATTTAACGTATTGCCCGACACGATGATGCAGCATGATGCTTACATTTTTCGGGGTTTCAAAAATGCAGTCTTCGGTCAATGTGTAGGTTACGGGTTCGCCAAGGTATTCTTTTCCTCCAATGCTGAAGAATATCCTTGCTTCAGAAAATACCTACACAGACGGAAGGTGAACAGAGTATTTAACCTGAGAGCTGGTGTGATTTTCACTTTCAATTTCCGAAAGAAAAAGCCATCCGAAATCATTTTGTTTTGTTAGTTTTACAGCGCTCTACAAAAGTCATACTTTAAAAAAGTGCATACTACAAGTGTATTTGAATGGACGGAGGAACGTAAAAAAATTGTTGAGACTGACTTTACCTGAACATTCTCGGTGAACTGGTTGCTCGCGTAGATGTGCACCGCGTTGAACTCGCGGATGGAATCAAAATGGAAAATAATTTCGAGAGGATTGTGTCTTGAGTCGTTACTACTCTTGATGTCGTTCTTCCAGCCCACCCATCCTTTCCCTATAATGATATTGTTTGAAGGACAAATGAAGAATAGTAGTCTTTAGTGTGGGAGAATTCAAAACGTCATAATTGTTTTATTCATCAATCGATTGACATGATTTTCCTTATATGGCCTTAATAAAGCTCTAATAGAATCATTTCTCCACTCTCCATTTGCTCTGATTATCCAATAATCGGATTTCATAATTACATCAGTCATATATTTATCTTGCGTTTTCTTTCAAAAGAATTCTTAAACATCTATTACGTGTTAAACACGCATATAATCTCTTCCAAATGCTTTCTCTTGTGCCCAATATGAAAAGGAATGAAAAATATGCCTTTATTAATTCATTTGCTTACCTCTAGGCTCGTTATAAAAGTCATCCTTTAAGTTAGTTGGGCCAACACGTCCATCAGTTAGCGCTCCCAGGCCGGACGATAAATAATGACCGTCCCAGATCCCATCGTAGATAAAATCGTAGAATTCCCAGTTTTTACCTCGAATGCTGCCCTGTGGCATTGAGTAGCTGACGAGTCCACCTGTAAAAGATACCATGACAGGAAATGCATAATGAAAATCTCTTTCCCTCCTTTCTCTTTCGAATTGTAAAACACATAAGAGAACTGATAGGACAGATTGCTACGTTTGACCAACACAACTGAACCTATTGTCATGAGATTGGATTTTTTATGTATTTTGTTTTGCTCAAGTTTGTACAATTCTAAAACTCAAATATTTATGCATCTACCTTTCTCCAGCTTTTGCAAGCAATGAATCCCTTCCGTGTATGAAGGCATGCACAGAAGATGACATTAGGCCATCTCATGAAGAAATCATATTTCTCGTTCCATCCTTCATAGGCCTGGCCTGAGAGGTGTGTTCTTTGTCAAATGTAATACGTACGTGATTCTCGGGAGAAATGAAAAGATTTTTTACATGTCCCCAAACAACGTTTGTTGTGAAACTAAAATGGGATACCAGGTCCAACATCCAACAATAATAACAGCAACACAGCCAAGAAGAACCAGCGAGTTGTCGTGGTTGTTTCGTATGACACCTTATGAAAGAACGAACGAACGAAGAATGAATTCAGCGTTGCCTGATACAACTCACCACTCAATGAGGGTTCAGTTCAGAACTAGAAGTGGGAAATTTTCCTAATGGCAAATGTCAAATACATGTTCACCGTTCGCTACATTCCTGAATTCGAACTTTTAATTTTGGACGACAATAATTGTTTTGCAGCAGTAAGGTCAAAAATCATTTGCATGTTTCCAACGATGCTTTCGATTCTTTATTATTTAGAGGAGAACATTTATTAAAATATACCTATGCATTTTTCCCGCTGGTAGAATTTATTCAAGCAATTTGACAAACCCTAGCCAGACGTTGCTTTTGCTCTTTGCATTGGAAATTCAAACAAGGGAAAGTTTGGTGTTGTTAAGAAAATGGAACAAGTATGAGTTATTCAAATGACAAAGGGAGAAAGTTTTCACTTTTGAGAAAGCATCAGCAATAACACTGACTACTCACTGCAGCAGTGCTTCCGTTTCTTTTCCAAGAGGAACATCTAATTTTTGCTGGCCTTTCAAACTTTTTTTTACAGTTCCACCTAATAAAACAAGTTTTCAGGACAAGAATAATTCTATAAATAAGTCAAATTGTAGGCTATTCATAATTCAACAAGACCAGACCAACAAGGAAACTATGCTCACCTATTTAAATTAATTTTTAATGACAACTGGAGTCTGATTTACCAAACAAAATCATGGCACAAGAATTCAACACTCTAAACACCGAGCTTCATGCTTTAAAGGCAAGAAAAATCATAGAAAAAATCTTATTTTGTAGTCTTCCAACAACTAACTAAAGATGCTAGGACTGGTTCATAAGGACAAAGATAAAGTGCAGACAAAGAACCACAACCTTCATTCCTTTTTTGATTGGGTTGTACTAATCGTACAAAATGAAACGTTCGTTCGAAACTATTCGTTTTCAACATTTCCCTTTTTCCCTACTCCAAGACAAAGCACCAGGAGCTGGCACTCGAATTCTTTAAGCTTTATTACACCAGTCGGGTCTAGAGGGAATGAAGTGAAAAGAAAATGAAAAATTAAATAAGTAAAGATGCCATAATAGAATAAGTCGCTTCTATTTTCAACAAAACAATGAAATGTTGCTTTTCTCGTGAGTTTCACTATTTCATGTACGTAAGTATTTACTTGTACAAGTACACCCAGGCACCACAAACTTGAGAAAAAGTATGCCGGGATATTATCATTTCTGCGTCGGATTTCCAGGTATTCATTATTCATTGGCATACGTGCTATTGGGGTTCAATGTGATTACCATTCTCCTTTGCCCTCTATAGAAATGATCAAGAGGAGGATTATGTTGCTAAACTTTGTGCTATCAAACCCGTATCAAGTCATCCCCTGGTATTTTGAAAAATTTTTGAAGTGAAAGGAATGATAATGACAATTTAAAGGGTTTAAAAGGTTTCTATAATTCAGTTTTTTCGACTTTTATGATGACAATGATTGTGGGAATGAAACTAGAAAACAATCCAGATTTTCTTTTGTGAACAGATATTCTTCTAGGTCCGTGAAAAACGCAATCATTTTAGTGGAGTCCTTTCTTGGGTTCAGCATTCCAGAGAAGAGTGGTGAAATTCCCTAAAGTAAGAGAAGGAGAAAACTTGGAGAAAAGATTAAGCTACACAAGTCTCACAGACTCGTATCGTAGGTCTTCATTTTTCCGTAATGTAATTTAAGACGAAATGGGAATTGTATTGTGAATGTGAGGTTGCCAATTTAAGATTAAGCTTGGAGGCATCGGAGAAACCGGAAATCCAGTCGATGAAGATGGAGTAAAAAGTGAATTGTGGGGAGACATAAAGGAAGCTATAAAATGGGGTTTTCTCTGTCACTAGCCGAGTTAGTGGGGAAAATACTTGAGCGAGTATGTTCTCGCAGAGTAATGTATGATTTCGCTCTAAGAGAACGGATCGAGTGAGTGAGGTACTTGCAGAACTCGGGACAATAATCATCAATACCTATTGACGCTTAGGATGATGATCTTGTACCTAGAGCCGAGGGATATGAGTCCATTAGTGAGATTTACATGGGGAGAGTGTATCCTAAGTTTTTGAGATAGGATGAGGAGTAAATATCCATTTTCTTATTCTTACCTCGCAAAGGGCATCCATAAATCTCAGCTCGGAGGCACACTGTGCGCCGGTACTTGGAGTGCGGCATGATCCTCACCTTGGTCGCAATTATGGCTGGATCCAGGGAACTCTTCTCTGGGAGATATGTGTTCATGTTTCCCTTCAAAATCTTGGAATATAATTTTGGAAGTTATAGGACATTGACTCGATCTCGGTATATTGGGTCGAATGAATGAAAATGATTAAGGCTGGAATATAAGTATTTTTTTAAAGCCTGAATGGTGATAATTTAGTTCATTTTAATGAATCTTCGTACCTCATTTCCGGTGCGATCGCGGTAGCGAAGCCACTTATTGATTGTGGGTGGCACGTGCAAATCGATCTATTTGGAGAACCACAGAGCGGAATGAATACTTATGCTCTTCCTATTTTACAACACTTATTTGCGAGAAAATAACAATAAAAACCTGGAGCCATTCCTCCGCTTCTGACGTGACTGGATTTTTAGGGCACCAGGCTCCGCCTTGGCGCTCCACTCGTACCCTAGAAAGTGATATTCAGTTTCAAGAGTTGATATTTTCTCGGACTAATTTCCAGTTGGTTCAAACCCAGCTTTCAAATTCACCCTTATTTCCTCAAGCGTAAGTGAATACAGATGTACGCATATAAATACATAGTATGCATAAAGATATAATCAGTGCGACTGTCTCTCGAAAGTTCCGCGTTTGTGTCAACCATCTTTGTTTTCTTACAAATTAGTCGGAACCCAGTCCTGACTTAGACGTGAAGAAAATTTGATGAGACAAGAACGGAATAAATAATTGTGGTTTGTGGTGGAGGAAACAGATTGTTAAAACGGATGCACAAAATAACGGAAGAAAAACTGAGGTCACACATACATACCTTCCAACGTGTGGTCCCGTGTTCCCAACATCGAATGAACTGGAAGCGGTAATGTCACTGTGTGAATGTAAATATAAATATTTAATTTTCAATTTTGCTAAACTTATAATCGTGCTTGATAAAATCGGGGACGGGATTTTTAAAGGACAAAATCTTTTAATCCTTGGCATGTATAAACCGAGTACATAACTCACTAATAATATTTTATTTTCCAGATATTTTTATTGTGACAATAATAAATGAACCAACCTGTCTAGTATTCCTCCCGTCTCCATTCCTAATGGTCCTGTGCATTGATCTAATTTTCGAACAATGTTAAGTATTAGCAAAAATTAAACGAAGATGAAAGTTTCAAGGCTGTATAATAAAGCCTTTAAATATTTCTTCCATTTTTTCTACAAGGTAATCGGGTAAATATACATGCTATCAGTTTAACCTACGAGATATATTTAAATATTTTATTCATTTACCTGCATCCAAGCTCTCCACGTCAGAGAGTAGGCAGCAAAAGTCGAACACAAAGATGATGACAAGGAACGATAATTTTCTTAGCTTTTCCAATCTTCGTTGATTTTTCAGTGATAGGGCTGATAATTTACTTTCATCAATCGTGCCCATCTTTTTACCAGATCATCGTCCATAAATATACTCACAATCACAGCTTGGCTTCGCGAAATGTAGCAAACACCTGGAACCAAAACAATGACGAGTTAAATATTTCATAACAAAGTCGTAAACCCTCCAATAAATATACAGTTTCATCAGACGCAACACTGGCAAGAAGGAATAAACCAATGCCCTGTATATGTCACATTCTTCCTACCCACGCTTATTTTCCAGATTCCATTCGAACCACTATATATCTTGCGTTCAAACTTTAGTTGAGAAACTTATGTTTGTATCTTATTTTCTCTATTTTCACCTCAAGATCCACGGCTGGCATTTGCTTCCGTTCCAGCTTTGAGGTAGCTATGAATCAAGCGGAGCAGTTTTGAAGGATTCATTAATATGAGTTCGAAAAGGAGCATGGTACCTCCTTCATGGAATGCAGTTGTTTGGAATGGCATAACCAAAACCACACCAAGCTGGGTCATCCACCATACCACATCCATCCACTCTGGAAAATTATTTAATACGATCAGTGTTCCAGCTAAATAAAAAGGGCACAGAGGAAGACGTAGAGATGTAGCTTAAAGAAAACCCAGATTAACCGCACAAGCCAACCAACCCAAAGTAAAAAGTGGCTGCAAAATGTTAGAGATCAAAATCGAAAAGAACACTTTTTCGAGCAGATTTTTGGCTTGGAAAAGTGAAATGCTTTCCACCTGAAATATAAGAAATTGCTTGGTTTACTTCTAGTTTCTTTTTCATGCTACAACTTCCACCTCCGTTTTGAGTAGTTCCAGAAAAAACGGGAGCTTATGAATTTTGAATGGGCATCTTAAAGCATAAAAATGCGGATGGATAGGATCCTCCCCGCTCGAGCGACTTCACATCTTAGAAAATGCGTTTTTCTCTTCCACCTAGAGTAAAAAAACGTCGTTCTCTCCTTTTTTCTCAGGAAAATGTACTTCTGGTGCGAGCGTCAGGAGCACAGGTAAAGAAACGAGAGTCTGTTTTGATGTAACGTCTGAAAAGCTCTAATCCGAAGGAGCGGGCGATACTTATGGTCTGCTGGGTTTGATTGGGTGGGCAAGGGAACGAGTGGAAATGTGGAGAGTGGATTTATTGATATCCAAATGGATTACTGGACGGAGGCGGTTGCTTGGGGTCTTCTTTTCATTTATTTACCGATTTCCGTCTCATTTTTCTTTGGCAGAGCAAAGTAAAAATGTAATTCCATACGGACAGTCCAAGAATGATTCATTTATGTGCTGCAGTCCGGTTCTGATTGTAAAACAAGAGGAAGACAACATCCATTGTGCTAAGACGACTGGCGTTGCAAAACATAATTGCATCAGCAAAAAAAAGTTGGCCGTTTTCTCGCTTGACTTGGAGGTAGAATCCTTTTGAGCTTGCGCATAATAAATGAAGGGAGCGCGTGAATTTTTAATGCATAATCCGATTTGTTATCCCCTTTCCTATCACACAAATCTCCTGATTTTTGTTTCAAAAAAGGCAGAGAGAAAGGTGAGGGTAAAGTGATGTACTATTCAAGTCGTTATGTTTTCCCATCCCTACCCACTTCTAAAATTGTTTCTCGTGGATACAGCTCCGCTCTCATGTGCTAGCCAATAACCGTTTCATGGACAGGAAACTGAAGCGACCCTTTACTGAGGAGTCCTGGCCGTCGCTGATTGGAGTTCAACTCGTTGTTTATAATTTTTTGCCGTTCTTCAAGATTGACCAAGTTTATATTTTCTCCGAATCAAAAATTTCAGAATGTATGGCAAGACGCTAATCGTACCACACGGATTTTTATATATATCGAGCCCCTGCTCTGAGAGCAGAATGCTTGATGGGCAGTTTGACCAGACTTGTGACATATGAGTACAGAAGCGAAGCCAACTTTCTCTATCTTTTTTGGAATGTTTCACCCCTCCCTCCTTTTCCATCTTAATTGTAACTCTAAAGATGTTTTTGCCTACCCGTAGAGATGTCACCTTCTAAATCCTGGAAGGATTACTCTCATCACGAAGGCTTTACAAACGGATTATCGAGGAATTATCATTTCATTGTTAAATAAGCGTTTATACTGCCACATGGAGCAATTCACAAGAATGAGCTTAGGATATCCATTTATAGGCAAAAATTTTGCCAGCATCCAACGATATCAATGATCAACCCAAAGAAATAGAAATTAAGCAGACACAGATTATGTAATTCGAATGGATATGAGGAGAAGGACGGAATTCTTTTTGGAACTTTCACAAAAGCGAAAACTTTGCGAATAGCATTGGTATAAAGGGACATCTAAAAAAAGGATGGTTGCTTAAAACTCAAACTCTATCTTTTACACAGCAACAACCTACTTTTTAAATTAATTATTGTCTCGAAATTACAACACGTAAAAGAACGGGCAACTTGATAACAAAAACGTTTCAAATAACTTCACATAATTAAAGGATTCTCTCTACTTGCCTTTGTTGAAGCCAAATGATTGATTATATTCATTGCATTTCAGAAGAAAAATACCTATTTTTAATTAAACGTTCCAAAGTGAAGTATAAATTAAAAATTTTTAACCAGGGAGAATATTCTCTCCAATAGTGTAGCTAAATATGTACCAATTTTAGGAAACAAAACTTCGGTCCAGTGTGAAGTAATTTTGTTACACTTAAGAAGTCAACTTCAAAAGGCGTGTGAAAGAAGGCAAATGAGAGATAGAGAAAGTCAAGTCAAGTGAAGAAAAGATGATATTCTACCTAAGAGTACATGAGAAACTTGTGGATCTAGTGATGATGGATGCTGAAAGCCAGAGAGTGTTTAGGAATTTGAAGAAAGCGTTCTACCTGGATCGACGTAACATGAATTTAACCTATTCAACCTCTGCCGAACGTAATAGACTTTTACGGAAACCTTAGCTCTAAACCACATTAACTAGGTTGGTTTTAATGTGTTTTAACTCCAACAGTGTCAGTAAATGAGCACTATTTGGTAATAATTCTACATAAAATATCAGATAATTTCATCCACAGCTTCTTTCAGTAATAACTAGATTTACTGACTCATTGATTCGATGAACATTTACTACATAACGTCATTTATCTATGTGCGATAAATTTTAATGTTGCCTTGTTTCAAGCTGAAGTTGAAAGGATTTAAAATCGCACAAATGTACACGCTTTGACTTTCTCCGGAAGCATATCTAACTCTCAGTCCAAACCTTTTCGGTTTTAAAACGTTTTCCCCTATATTGTCCCTGTAGCCCTGTATAGATTATTTTTATGTTGAATGAATAGCATTCTTTCCTAATTAGGGTCTAAGTGGGTCTCTAGTTTTCCTTTCAAAATTTTGGAAACTGACCAAACATTTGCCAACCACGACTGAGAAAAAAGTTTTTCTACTCGCTAACAAAGCAAACAAAAGCTCTGAACTTCGGTCGTGGTACTTAGATCGAACCTGCATGGACTCTTCGTTCCAAGCTTTCTTTGAATTTTCTCTTTTGTGTCAATTGAAAATATGAGAGCTCATTTTCTTCTCCTCTTTGATTTCCCTTCTATTTTGGGGCCATCATCGTATGGCAAAAGCAGATGCAAAAGGAAAATTTCCTCCCTTCAAGCTTCTCATTCAAGTCTTCTTCCATTTCACTCCATTCATCCAACAGAAATCAAAGTTGAGCTACTTACCAATTTTTTAGTGTTTTTGTTTATAATTTTCTATAATGAGCGCTCAATGCTCCCTGATCTGTTCGGTGCATGCATCATCATCATCATCATCACAGCATGACAGTCACTAATGGGCTCATGGCTCGTTGTGAAATCCTGGTAGAGCATAAAAGAGGGAAAAACTTTCCCTAGAACTCGCTGGAAACTCCTCTTCCACATGCAAATTCAATTTATTGTTTTGAACAGCAGAAGCAAAACTCAAAACTCTGCCGCCCGTATCAAAGACAATGTTATATACAGTCTTTCTAAGACTACTTATTTTGACAGGGCAGAAATGATGCTGGGAAAAATAATGTATACGAGAATCAAAATTCGGTGGGACTGTATATAATGTTGTCTTTCTTCTTCTGTATGGCTTCTGATTTTTGTGGCTTTCTGAACTTCTATGAGATGCTAAAAAACAAGTACAAAACAGAACAGTAAAAATGCAGGTTATCACAACGTGTTATTTTTAATTGACAGAATTATTTCTTATTTTAGCTCATCAGCTGGGACTGTTTTCTGCTTTTTAGCCACAATGCCACACTTCCGTTTCCCATATTTCGTATCGTTATACTTGTTTCAAAGTTTCACAGACTGATGATGATGCATTTTCAAGACATAATTACAGTTCCAGTACTTTTCGTAGCGACCGCTGTTAATCTAATTTCAGGAGAAAAGGTTCGTCTTTTCACCTTCCGTATTATCCTGGCTCCGATGATGTATTTATATGTATTATTATTTGTTCGGTCCCCAGACCAAAAAAATGGGAAAGTTAGTGACCAAACGAGAGCTGAGGATGAAAGTGACGTTTGAGTCATGGGAAAAGAAGTTTTTCGGACTTGAAATCGTATACAAGTTTGTTCGTCCACGTCCAAATCATTTTTTTCTGTTTATCGAAGAGAAAGTATAAAAATACACAGGAAAAGTTTCCCGAATCGTAACCCTTGTACAGTACAAGCATTGCGACTGAAGCTGAAAAAAAAAGTTAGCGATGCAGATTGTAGCATTAGATCTGTCATATCCTTATTCCCTAAAAAATTACTTTTCTTCTCTGTCGACGGGATACGGATCAAAGACATTCCCCGGAAAAAACGCTGTTCTTGACATTACAGTTTGTAGTACGTTAATTTGTTGGAAGTCTTCTTAATTTACTAACCAAAAAAACCGCGTGAATTGTAAGGTCCCGTTGTGGTGACACTATGAGTTGGATAATGGTATCAAGTGATCAAATGGCAAAACCCGAAATGAAATGATAGCACTATTAAGAAATGTGCTTCAATCAGTTTGGCATGAGATTAGCTTTTAAATGAGCAGTTAGGGATTGTGGTCTAGTTTATATATCGCGAAATATGGAATGAAATGTCACCACTGCTTCCCTGTACAACCGTAGGTCATGCATTTAATGCGGTCAGAGTGACAATGTAAATGGCAGAAATAAATTGACGCGAAGATAACTACAGATTTCTAATTAAAAGAAATACTTCCTCTTTTCAGAGAAGTGGAATGTGATGTTCGATAATTAAAGTAAATTAGAAATAGAAAGATGGGTACATCGCTGAAGGCGGAATCCCAAAAGTCTATCTTCCAATTGGGTTGTTCCCAGGAAATATTCCGGGCGATCCACAATCGGGCAGAGTTTCCCCTTACGGGAGAATATGAGCACGAAGCTCGGAGTAACTCGCAATAGCGATACCGAAACAATACTGAATAACTGAACCTCTTGAGCTCGGATTCGGCCGAGCCTTATATACTCCTCAAGGGCAATGCAAACCCATGAGAGAGAATGGAAAACTTAAAGTAGGTCATCAGAATGTTCTTCGGACTTCTGAGAATTACTAGAACATTCTGTGAGCTTCGAAGAGCTACGAGAACCTTCTGGACCTGAAGGGCCCGCCTTTCTGGAACAATCGATTTGTTCTCAGAGAATTAATTAGCATACTATAGAATTAGATTGACTTTGGGAATATTACAAAATAAGGTACTTCAGGTAGGCTCACCTGAGACCAAAGATAACTGAATGGAATATTACTAGTACCTTGCCGGAATGCACATCGGCTTTTTAAAACGAGACATCACAGAATAAACGTGCTTTGCTTAAATTGTGACTGGCTTTCATTTTTTATAAATTAGCCAGTCCTTGCAACTTTCACCATTCCATTTTTGAATCGAGCAAACTAAATCAATCTGTTGTTCAAAGGTGTTCATGTGAATTTTGCTTGCCAAAATTCCTAATCCATTCCATTTTCCCGAACTTTTGGGAAAATGTGCGGGGCTATATTTCGGTAACGGTTTTTGGTGCTTGTTCAGTCATTTTGGGAAAATGGACACCACCATTAGGCGCATTAGATTCACTTCTCAAGAGAAGAGAATCCGCCACACTGGAAAATTGCGGTGCTTTCCGTTTCCGCTCATGACCACGCTATGGCCGAAACCCAGGAATCCCTCTCATAAACAGTTTTTTCTTTATATCTTTTCCCTAATAGCTACTTCAACTTTTACACATTTTTTTTCTTTCAACGGGTGACTGAATCGACAAAAACCCTCGGATATCCCGAATCCCGGTCGTTTTTCCTCTCGTCATCATAGCAATGGAAAAAGCAAGCTTTCCATGCTGATGTGTTCTGAATGTTCTGATGCAGTAATGTTCCAAGCAATAAGTTTGACCATTTGGATGGATGGAGTTGGACTCCGAACCAAGTTCCCAACATATTTTCAGATGAGTGAATTCAAATTCCATTTGAAAAAGTAAAAAGAAAGTGATATTGCGTTTCTTGAGGAGCTATTATTTGATGGTTTTGAGTCAATGAGTTGCGAAAGGAATTGTGGAAGTATTATGATAGCTTTGAATTACTTGCGATATGTTCGGAAAAAACAGGGATATGTGTTCTCCCACAATACCGGCAACCGATAGTCACCACGAGTGAATGGAAATGAAGAATGTATCTACATACCTACATATGCCTTGTCCAGTTTGAATCAGGCAAAAATCGAAGTTGTTTCTAATGACATTGTTTAGTCTGAAAGAGGAATCCCCAGATGGTTGTAGATGTATATTCCACGCGTTTTTATTGAGGAACACGGATAAACAGCAGAGCTGTACTAATGAAATGATCCAAGTAAGAATAATTTACTGTTATGCTGGTGTTACGGGAAGACGTAGTAACGTTTTTCTTTAGCTAGTGAAGGTGAAAATGCATCACCCAAACAAACAGCTTCTACTGCGACGATCAGTTTAGCTGTAGCAATAACATCCTGGAGAAAAAACAATTTTTATGAAGGGGAACGTGAATGTGGCGATGGGGAAATCCTCTCCCCAAAAAGTATAATGTTAGTCGGATTGCCACTACTATTCCTGATCTGGTATGACTGAGTGAGTAAACACAAGAATTCAATTTCATCCGGAATAGATCATGTCCGAAAACGCAGCGGTGGTTGGTTGTGTGAGGGAGGGAAAATGGATCTATGTTAGCTTGAGGGTGGTCGTACCACACTAGTCATTCTTAGGAGAAAAATAACTCTAAAGCTCAGGAAACAATATAATAATGCTTTTCCTGTTTGCCTTTTCCAGCTTCACTAAATATACGCTCTCGCAGTAACAGTATAAGTGTTGATGGTTCAAATACCGAAGGAAAATGCCTGAAGGAGGTTCAATTATTAGTGCAATGGGAGTCAGCCAATACTACCAAGATGACGTTGCCTTGGTCACCAACATATTTTTTGTTTATATTTAGGGTGTCGTCGATTGTCATTACATCGATGTGCTCCATGATTCAGGATATAAGTATTTAACAGTGAAGACGTTATATATGTTACCTTTTTCCTTTCATAGAATCAGATAGACTAGATGAGTAACTTTTCTCTGAGATAATGAGCATGGAGACTGCATTTACCTATACAATGTAGGAAACTGTATATTTTCGGTTTCATTACTTATCATTAATCTTACTTTAATCATTCCCCATGATTAAAGGTAGATAACTCACTCATGAGATCAAGTCGGAAGGTAGGAATTAATGGAAAAAGTTTGGGACTTAAATAAGATGCGTCCATGTATTCATAAGTTTACACCACAACCGTCAATTTCTGGATCATAAACAGGTAAAAATATACAATTATCATTGGTTTCTACTCGCCTTGATTGATTGTCGTTATCACCACCTTACATTCTTGTACAACAGTAATGTTCATTGGTACATACACAACAAAGTTTTCGGCGCCACTCCGATCACGTTGTTCGACAACGGCGAAGACATTTTTTGAGAATGGACAAATGACGATTGAGAAAGTGAAAGATAGAGGTTGCATGAATATTGAAATATAGCCAGACGTTAGGAGCACTCTTCTCTCACTTACGCAAGTACTTATCACTGTGTACACAATATGTGTAAATAATAGGGATGGGGCGAGCACTCGAAAGCGCCGAGCGCTCGGTACCGAGCCGAGCCGAGCACCGAGCGCTCGGCTCGGCCGAGCGGGAACTGTCAAAGTTTTCGAGCAGATTTTCCTTACTTTACATA
>JAHZNH010002086.1:0-10894 GCA_027744355.1 Tyrannoseira gladiata | reverse complement strand
GAGTTCGCTGCGGCTCGAATGCCCAGTGCCGAGGAAGGAATCACCAAGCTGAGTGTGTTTGCCCCACAGGATTCAAAGGAGATCCATTAGTCCGTTGCTATCCCTCCGATAGTAGTTCAGAAGGCTCTGGTGAATCCCAGTCTCAGGAAAGTGGAATGTGGGGCTCTCCTCCAAGACCACCTCCATCTCAACAACCCCCACCCTCCATGGAGTCAGGTTCTTCCGAGGAGGAACAAACCGGAAACAAGAATCCTGGCTCCCGTCCAGGGGCAACACAGCGTCCAAAACCAAATAATCCTCAACATGGAGGTCGCCCCGTCTCAGATTCCTCCACGGGCTCCTGCTCAAACTCCAATTTCTGCGGAAAGAACGCCGTATGTGTTCAGCGAAATAACACGGTGGCTTGTAAGTGCCAGCAGGGATATACAGGACCCGGGTCAGATCCCTACACAGAATGTCTGCCGAGCAGGAATCCATGCCATAAATGCGGCCCCAATTCAGTATGCAGAGTCTCAGGAGGAGGCGTCCCAACCTGTGAATGTCAACCGGGTAAGTTGGGGAGTCCCCCAAATTGCAGAGACAATCTCTGCCGGTACAATAGCGACTGTCCCTCCGACCAAGCCTGCCACAAGAGGACTTGTATCGACCCTTGCACGAAAGCCAAGTGTGGGCAATATGCGACATGCAAGGGCATCAATCATTTCGCAGTTTGTGCCTGTCCTCATGATCCCGACAAAGATCCTCTGGAAGAAGGCGGCTGTCCCCCACCACCCAACTCCAAAGGGAGACCTAGACATCCAGGATTTTTTCCTCCGACGAGGTTCTTCATTTAAGTTTTAATTTATTTAAGCCTAATTTAATCTCCTAATTTTTGATCTGTTTAATAATAAAAAGCTAAGATCGAATTTTAAATCATCCATTAATTTATTCCATATCAAGTTTTACTATCTTCAAAATTGCAATTTATTATTCTTTACCCATATCCTCTCTTAAAATTATGCATATTAACCATCAAATTGATTCTCTTATAATTTAACTACGAACCACAAAAACGCTCACATTTCACAAATCGAAATCACTATAAAATGGACTGTATTTTTTGTAGCATATTTACCATCATATCGTTATATTCATAAATATTCAAAACGCAAAAAACTCTTATTCCTTATCCGATTTTTCTTAATCTCAACAAAAAAAGTAAAAATGGCCATACACTGACTTCCTAATAATATTATCTTTAACTATAATTTATACCTATCATTTAGTGATACGTATCGAGTTAGTTAACTATTTATATCAATATACATCTGTATTAACATTAATTCCTACAAATACACGTGTAATGATTTAATAATTTTAGTTGCATTGCATTATAGTGTTAGCTGAGTCCGTCACCCACCCCAACACAAGGGGATCCGACTTCTTTAAATAGAGATTGAATATGACTTCACCCGAATCACTCCGCAGTTCGGGTTCTTACAGTTAGAGAGAATAAAATCCCGAGAGATCAATGTTGGGTAACTTATCAAGTTAGTAAGTCAATAATTAATTACTGATATTTATACATTAACTAAATAACTTTTCATAGTTTTTATGCGAGATTAAGTCCATCCATCGATAGTCATTCTCTACAATACTAATCACTATATATTAATAGTAAACTACATTGTTCTTAAACCTACACAAATTAAGTTCGATCTAACCTGCTGAAGAGAGTTTTTATGGTTATTCCTGTGGAATTATGTTAACTTCGTTTTTATCATTAATTACAGTTTCCTCGTTAGCTTGACTTGCACTGCAAAAAGTTAAGTTGTGAGATATGGTATTTTTTCTGTTGCAAAAATTGTACAAATAATTTACAATTCGAGAGGCTTATCATGGCTTAGTCAATTTCTTTCTACAAATCGATCACTAACACATTTGGAAATATATACATGTTGTAAAATGAATTCTTCAACGAAATCGCGTGAATACAATCAGTGGTATTTTTTTTTTGATTTCGATCACGAATATAGCATTAAACGACAACTGCGCTGAAATTGAAACTCGAAGGCGAACAATACCTATGTACTCTCTATTACAAACAAGACAAGTTACTAATTCTTCTAGTTTAAAACACTATTGAAATTAAGAGAATCTTTAGTTCCCTAACCGTAGAACGTATGTCACACGTATATTTGCAATTTTGTACAAAACGGCCTTAAAAATATTCCACGACAATTGACGTAAACATTTTACGTATATTTTATAACGTACTTATTGACGCAACTATAATTAAGTAACAACATTTTTCCAATCAGAAATTACAATAATAATAATTACTATTAATATATATTTACGATATTACACACAATTTCAGTCTTTTCGAAAATAGAGAGATGTGATGTGTTAAGTTTTGTTAGCATATTTTTTCATAACTTTCCCGCAATCACGTCGATAAGTCATCGGAAACAGCGTTTGGTAGCTCGGCTTACTAAACCACTATACAGTATCATTGTTAAAAAATCTGGAAAAAAGCTAAATTAATAAGTCTGGAGCCAGCTCGCCCTCTTAAAAGATACACATAATGTATCCGCTTCTCAAGATTTTTTTTTGATATGATTTGATAAAATTAGGTAAATGAGACACGTTTACTCTTGAGCGTAAAATTAAAGTAAAAGTAATTATTACTTATGCTGCTGATTATGATGAGGAACTTCAACCATGGGAAGTCTTGGAGAAGAAAAATAAATAATCAAGATGATGATGACATCGACAGAGGTATGGCGCAGGGAGGTAGTAGTTATAGACTTCATGGAAATGATCTTCAATCGCAGAAATACTGCTTTTGTAGAAAAACGCTGCAAAATCCTACTCTGCTTATTTATGGATACTGGTCGTAAGCCAAATACTCCAGGATAGCACGATAACAAAATTCATATTGGTCCTCGGATTGCACCATCCCCGGTCTCTCTGTCCTAAGAATTCTAACGGTTTGGAATAAATCAACAATATCTTCATTTTGAACTCTTGCCAGCACTATACTGAGTGCAATGAAAACGCCCGTTCGTCCAACGCCAGCGGAACAGTGAACGGTGATCGGTCCCTCCTGGCCAAATTGTTCCTTGGTCTTATGAACCTGGCCGATGAAGTCGACAAAGCCCTGCAATATTCAATTACATTATTAAGATTTTGGGAATAAATGGATTGTAATAATTGATAATTACTTTAACAATAATTATGTTTCATATGAATTGAATTTGTTACCTCTGCAGACTTGGGAACACCTTGCTCCGGCCATTCGGCGAACTGGAATTGACGAATTGTGCGGGATTGACCGTCTCTTGCGTCGGTAATCTACAACATCATATAGTGAAAGTTTTATAGTGAAACGTGATGATAAGGATTTCTGATGTCCTTTTAGTCATTTTAATTTTTTACATACCTTGAACTCTCTAAGCGTATATTGCGATAAATTATACTCTGCGATGGGATCAACTACAAAACATTGATAACGTTGAGATCTATCGTTAGGCCAGTACATACAACACTTTTCCTGAAAGGAAACAAATGAAAAAAAAAATTAAATTTTCGCATGACTCATTAAATTCGAATTGAGTTTATTATTTTCATCAATCAATCTCACCTTGCCCATCTCGCGCAGTTTCGTAAGCATCACTATGATTGTAGAATTATGCTCCCAAATCATCCGCCAGAAGTCATCAACAGTGTCTGGGAGTGGGCCTTGTGTGGCGATATATGCGCATCTGTTTATTGGGTCACATTAAAAGATTTTGCCAAAGTTAATTCGCTTACTCCATTTCAAAATCAAAGTACAAAAACACTCAAAATGACAGGTTGTTACCTGTCTTTGTACCCGTCGATATACGAAGCGTTAATGTAGTCGGATCCTTCCACTCCCCTGAGTGGAGTTAGGCAGACCCTGGTGTTCTCATAGGGAAGAATGTTCACCTATTAAATGATACAAATTCATTTAGCAAGGCTATTTCTATCTGAAATGTGTCCAGTAATCCAACAATTCAAACTATTTAATGTTTTTTTTTAGCTCACCAGTCGATTTTTCTTTTGATTTATGGGTAGATTTGCTGTGGTGAACCGACCCGAGTCTATCTTCATATTTAGCAATTTCTACGATTCAAAATTAATATAAAAATATTTACCAACAATCCTTCAACTTTCAAAGCCAAATAACGCTTATCAAGCTTAATTTAACGTGTCTACCTTAAATTCTACATCAATGCCCTTAAAGTTTTCTCCGGGAAGTGGGGTAGTTAACATTTCTACATGGGCTTGGAGTTTATCTACAGGGATTTCCGTATTACCACATATAACAGCTTCCAAAATCGCGTCGTAAATAAATATGTACTGATCCTCAGTTTGAACCTGAATAGCAAAAACAATCAAAATCAGTCATACATTATAAAAGTCACAATTTCCGCCGTTCATTTTACAGCATTTTATCTTTCCAACTAGAGGATTTAAATATGTTTTGACAGTTCATTAGTTTTCGCAAAGCGGCAAAACAGAGTACTTATATTCAATCAATCAATAAGTTACCAGCAAACGTCTCCGGCAAGGGACCCTGTGTTGCTATATATGCATTCTGTCTCCTGTAACCGTCGCAGTAATTCGCATTAATGTAATCCGACCCAACAAGACCATCCAACGGCTGTAGAACAACGCGGGAATGGTCGTATGCAACAACGTTCGCGTATCTATTCTTAGGCTTGTTCACTTCCAGATTAGAGGACTCCCATGTGAACTGCTGACCAGGATCGATACTCTCATATTCCTGGGAGAAGAGATGATTGTCGTTTGACTTCAATCGGTCGATGTGAGCGGCGAGGTCGGCGATAATAATCGGAGGATGTTGGAGCAAAGCTGGGGTTTTGAAGTTCATGCGGCGCATCTCCACGGGATCACTGGGAGCTTCGGGAATGGTGATACCATCGGAACCATGCATGGTGTGCATGCCAAAACTGGAAGTAATGTACCCTGCCGGCATGGGGCCATCCGGACCATCAGTAGCGATAAGGGGCTTGAGAACTCCAGACTGATCCACATGTTTCTGAGTGACACGACGCCTGTGAATTCAAAATAATTCATTGTATTAGTAAATAGGCCCTTAAATGATTCCACCATAAATATTTAGTCGAACATGGCATGAAAAAGAAGAATGTTTGAAAGAGAGTATATAGAAGCATAGAGATCGTTTTCACCAAAGCAGGAAAAAGAGTAGAAGACAGAGATAGAGGCAGCAACAACACCGAGGAAGAAATGTCAGGATAAAATATTTAGTGTTCTGTGATTACCATGATACGAACCTTTTGAAGAGGAAGCACATGAGCATTGAACAAGCAGCCAAGATAACGGCTATTACAGGAGCTACAACCCATAACATTCCATGCTCCGTTACACTCTTTTTATTTATAAAGTTCGGTTGACCGGGTCGATCACTTGGCAGCAGTCTCATGGGTGGCTCACACGAGTTTGCCTCAGGCATTGTTGTCGAAATGATGTCGGAAAATGGGCTCGATGTGTACAGATGCTAGAAAAAATAATAAATTCCAAATTGCAAAATATTACATTGGCTTGGATAAAAATATGAAAAATTACAAAAAATATATGATTACATTATGGACATGGATTCGTTTTAGTATTTTTTCAAATAAATAATCAAAAAATACCTTCTGGGGAGTATCGACTATAGCACGGAGGAAGATCTTATATTTGGCTCCTTTCTCGAGGGGTTTGTTTTCGTAACCGTTGTAGATACCTCCATCACCCAACTGGAAATTCCGGGGGATGGCCCGAGGTGCGAAGCGGGCTGCGATATAAGGACTGAGTTGGAATCCAGTTTCCTCCTCTTCGTTCAAACTCTCTTCCGAAATGTAGGAAGCCCCAACGATTGTGACTTTTGTAGGAACACCATTATTCGAAGCCATATTGTCAGTCAAGAACTGATCAGGAATTTTTCCGGTGAGTTTCTTCGTTTCAGGAACCACGATCAAATAATAATGGGAAATTGGTCCATACTCCTCCGAAGCTTGTGGGAGGAAGAGACTAATCTTCCCTCCTTGATTGCATGCATCCGGAGTGACCATCGGTTGTGGTGCAGCCATGTGTGTAGTCACTGTGATCTTAGCCGGAGGGCGATAACTACTATCCGAAGGTACTGCGGTGACGTTCACGTTGTAAGTTGTGAAAGGTGACAGCTCATTTATTGTGACAGACTCCCTTTCCTGGTTCACTTTAATTTCCTTCGGAGGGAACACTTGCGTTTGCGTCATTCCATCAGAATCCACAAATTCCTTGAATGCATCGTAAGTGATTCTGTACTCGATCGGATTCAATCTAACAGGACGGGACCACCTCAGTGTCATGCTGTGAGTGCTCAAATCCTCTGCCGTCAGGTGCAGGGGTACATCTTCTGGCTTGATCTTCACATTATCTACAACGGCCGAAAGTCTTCCCAACCCAGTTTTAGTTTTTGCGCACACAGCAACCGCATACTGGGAGTTCTTCTCCAAGTTTATGAGATCAGCGGAAGTTGTCACTGGCACGGAAATCGTTTGCCAAGCGTCGAGATCCTCGAGCGCAGTGGTGGTGTAGAATATCTGGTAACCGGTGAGTCGACCACGAGCAGGAACACCTTCCCACCAGACCTATACCACAAATCGCTATTCATTCCAAATTCTGAACAGATATGTACATAAGTATATTTCGTTTCTGAAGTTCATGCTTCAGTACCTCCGCAGTAGAGTCGGACGTGGCCATTGCCTGGACATTAGTTGGTGCCCGCATCATTTCACGCTCCGTCTTGATCTGATATTTATCGCTTAATGGACCTTTCCCTTGACTTGTGCTGGCGCTGACCTGCACCCAATATTCCTGGCTTTCCTCGAGGCCAGTGAACACAGCCTGTCAAATCATCACAATCACATTGAATCATTCCTTTCCACGTTATTCTCCCACCAATTCAAACCACTGAAACATATATGCATTACGACTGCCTATACCTTCAGAACCGTCACATTCCTCTCCATCGATATCCCTTGTTTCTTATGGAATATCACATGATATCTGAGAATCTGACCGTTGCGGTGCTCCACCAGTGGAGGATCCCAAGTTACAGCAACCACATCAGCAGTTTGGAAACGATGTGAAATGTTCGTAGGGGGACCGGAGGGAGGTCCCTCAGGCGTGGTGTAATACTTCACGGCTTCCTGACCATATCCAATGTGATTGCTTGCCGAAACTCTAAACTCGTACTCGACTCCCCTCTCTGGAAAAGAAAAAAAATCATTTCACTTTATTTTTAAAAATCCTTCTCCCCATCCTTCCCTCTGGAAAAAATGAGTCACATCCAATCATACCAAGCTTCTGGATCTTATGCTTTTGGATTTTCTGTCCCTCCAAAATAATTTCTTCCATCTGGGAACTCCTCGGACCATACTTGACTCTGTAGCCCTGGAGCTCTCCGAATGTCTGGGTTGGACGAGTCCACTCCAACTCAACCATCACGCTCTGCTCAGTGGTTATAACTCTGTAGAAAAAAAACAAGATAAATTCATTTTAATTCCATTTACTCCCTTCAAAATATTTTCTTCCAACTTTCAATCTGCCATTAAACTCACTTAAGCGTAAGGTCCGGTCTTGATGGAACCCCTCCAGGAGTCTTAACCACCACTTTCTTCGATCTCAGTCCATCACCTTTCCTCGTAAGAGCGGCGACCTGCACAGCATACTTTGTATCCGGTTGAAGATCCGTCACATTAAACCTCCGGGCCATTCCATCAAGGACATCAAATCTCAACGGCTATTGTGGATAAAATCATTCAATTAAATTTAATGGTATTTTCTTCAATTCCTTCAACAAATCTGTCAAATTATCATTTTGTCACTCACGGGATTGAGCAAGTTATCCTCATCATCACCCAACTCCTGTACGTGGATTTGATAACCTCGGATCACTCCATGCTTCTCATTCTGGGTCGGTGGATCCCACGACACCTGGATTGTACTGGAGTTCACGGCACTCACACTCACATTAGAGGGTTCTCCGGGAACTGGAGATTTTATTATAGAAACATTCAATTAGAAAAATCTCCCCTTGGGCAAGATGACCCATACTCAACCAGCAACACACATCAACATCAACACTTATTTTTAATCACAAGTTTGATGAAATCCATTATTAATTTCTTAATTTTAAGTTATGGAAAATGTAAATAGAATTCTTGAAGATAATATTTTTAGTAGGATTGGAGCTATTTACAGATTAGCAAATCCCAAGTTCAAGTTCTCATTTCAATTCCAAAAAAGTCAGAAGTGAGTAAGGAAACACAGGAGGCTTTTTAGCTTGATGCAGAAATCGCATTAGAGCGACGCACAATAGGCACTTTTTCAAAACAGATATTATATTTTGTCAGACAGATAAACACAGAGGCCGAAAGGGAAGTTCCTCAAGATGGATATATGAACAAAGCCGTTTTCTAACATCACCTGATTTCAAATTATTCTCGTTAGTTAACTAATCTCCTTATAGATGATCGATGGATAATGCGACAGAGGTATGAATAGACATTATGCCAGTTTTTATGCAATTTTTAGTCTAATTAAAACTTATCATAAATATTTAAATTATTACAGTTTAGTTTCACTTACTGTGGGCTGCACGTTGAGAAACGTGAAACGTCGCCAGATTTTTATAATTTTCGATAATTTATTTTTAATCATTTTTTTGCGTGGCGGTAGCAGTGGAGGTAGTAGTAGCGGAAGATGAAGTTTTTTTTACAATTTTGGTTTTGTACATGGGAGCCAATTAAACCAGGAGCCGTGATTACGAATTAGTTTGGACATTGATTTTTTTTGGATAGTGATCGGTTCAGATTCGGTTTGGTCAGTTTAGTTTTTTTGGGAGGACAAAGTCAAGTCACCCAAACAAAGAGAAAATAACAAATACATTTCATTAGGACTGGTTAAGTATTTTTAAAAAATGGTTGGTCGAACAAAAAAATCATTTAATCATGATGAATATTTCAAAATCAAATGAAAAGTATAAAAAATAAGTCAAGAAATAAAAAGTTGTGACTGAGTGATTTTGGTTTGGTTTTGGTAAATGGTGATTGGGCGGAAAGAAAGGTGGTGAAAGTGAGTGATCACAAGTTGTCAGATTAGATCAGATCAGAATATTCTTTGTGAAAGGAATTATTGACAGTCGATTTAAAAGAAGTATTTGAAGGAGAATAGATACTAGAAGTTTGTGCTGTGCACTAGTGCTAGAATAATAGAGGACAAGGACTGGAGAATAATCATAGGTTTCAAACAAAATTTTCACTAGACTTGATCAACTAGATAGAATAAGTATATCTCTAATTCTTGATAAGTATATTGGACCACACACACTTTGGAAAAAAAGAAAATTCGATATAAAATTCCCACAATCTCACAAAACTGGAATTTCAACATAAAAAGAACAAATTCATTTGATTATCATAATTAAGCGTGATTAAATCTCAACATTTTTTGCGATAATCTTGTCTAATAACAAGTGTGCAAGTTGGTGGGTGCGTGGGTGTCTGTCTACTATTTTGGCTAATCAATTTCTTGTTTGGTTTTTTTGTGTGGACTTAATGGGGCTGTGAAACGTGGTTTCTTTGGCTCGTGAAAGAAAAGTTTGTTGTTGTTAGTATTAGTAGTACTTATAGTTCGCGTGGTGGTATGGTGGTGGTGAGAGGTGACGTGGATTGGATTCATGGACAGTGAAAAGTGACGTGGTGAAAGTAAGTGGAAAATAGTGAAAGTCTCGTAGAGAAAGTTTTATCGTTTAATGGCAATCAAAAAAAGATTGCGTGACAGATGGACTGCTACGTGACATGGAAAGGTGGCTGGGGTGACATGTGACATGACATGAGTATGACACGGCACATATTTTCATGGTTTTTATGGCCCTACTCGTTCGTAGTGTGGAATTGGAGTGGAAGTGAAATAGTGAAAGTCAAGTCGGTACGGTGCGGGGCGGTGAATGAATGGAGAAAGTTTTTTCTTCGGAAAGAAAGAAAGAAGAAGTAGTGGAGTGTGGTGGTATGGTGGTGGGTGGGTGGTCGTTGTAAAAAAAGTAAGCGTTTTTTTGTTGCTTTCATTTTGCTTGTCGTATTCTTTTATTGTGCAGGAAGAAGAGTGGAAGAAATAATGCAATCGAGTCGAGTTTTGTTCTTTGTGCAGTGCATGGTGGGTGGTCTATTATAGTAGTCTCGTGGTTTTGGTATGGTCTGGTGAATGGTGCAAGTAAGAATGCATATGTGCAAGTGAACTATTGACTAAATTGACTAGATACGATATAATACGGTGCGTGGGTGGTGAATATCTAATTAGAGTATATTATCTTGATGCAATTATAAGTGATAGTTTCTAATGATGCGTGACGTGGAGATGAGGTTTTTGATGCGAGAGTTTCATGAATGACATGACAAATGAGTTATGTCTTATTGGTGCATGTGTTCCATGAATGAGTATTTCAAGAGATCTTGAAATGAGAGAGTGGGTATAATAATTCTGTACGTGTGCTTAAATACTATAGTAGAGAAGCGTATTATTGTTTTGTAGTTTGTAAGAGCGAAACGTGTAAACAAAGCTTGTAAAACTTGGAATATTATTGTAAAGGTGTGAACAGTAAAACAGTGAACACTGCGGAAAGCGTGTGGCATAAAATTGGCGTGGTAGAGTAATACAAAATATTATTTTTTGATATAGAATGTAAAATGGTAGAGTGTTAATGTTAATGTGTGCAAATATGTTATCGTATGGTAGTTTGTAAT
Organism: Tyrannoseira gladiata; assembly: GCA_027744355.1. Taxonomy (NCBI): domain Eukaryota; kingdom Metazoa; phylum Arthropoda; class Collembola; order Entomobryomorpha; family Entomobryidae; genus Tyrannoseira; species Tyrannoseira gladiata. The sequence continues at coordinate 74 of JAHZNH010002086.1, read as the reverse complement.
GTAATACGGTAATTAATTAGTGTGTACTGTACTTGGAAGGGTTGTAAATTAAGTGGACATATTATATTATTGAA
>JAHZNH010002085.1:0-10163 GCA_027744355.1 Tyrannoseira gladiata | reverse complement strand
TTGCTCTTTTGATTCCCTCCCAATGTTAAGTAGATGAATTCAATCTATTGTACATCGTGGTGTGATGACTCATTCCTGGTTGAGTGTGAATTAGCAGAATATGGAACTTTTTGGACTTCAATTTTTGCGGGGAAATGATAATTCATATGCCTATGTCCCGCTGCTTTCTCTTTTTCATTTGAAGCCTAGCAGCTCCGTAATTGCGTGAAGTAGTGAACATGAAAGTAATATTATTATCACGATGTAATCGGCTTAACTTTAAAAGCCATTTGGTTACAAAAAAATTCAATTTCAGGTATGCTCTCGGATCTATTGGCAAAAGATCTATACGTTTTGAGATAGAAAAGTGACTTTTCAAAAGTCTAGAAAATATTTTTCGGATAGAATTCGGAGCAATATTTTTTCAAATGTATTAATAAACCACTGTAATGCTTTTTATAGTACCGGCAAAAGTTAATATTTTCTACTATCAGTACCTTGTATAGGGAAGGCTAAATATCTTTGCTAGGATTATTGCTCTTTTGATAGCATATAAACCGAAGTAAATTTGAGAGAGGCAATCAGGAATTAAGACGAGATAATTTTTCGTCAAAAAGGTAAGCATTCGCGTGGTGTCAGATTTCATACTTATTTCGTTTTCTGTTTTTCTTCTTCAAAATGGTACTAATTTAGAAATCGAATGGAACATCAGAAAACTCCATGCGAGAAGTACTTCTCCCGAGTTTTTTTTCTATTTTGCTCAAGTATTTTTCCGACGTGGATCAGGATCGAGAACCCACTCAAGATAGATCACCTGGGTAACGAAGCAACAATATTTAAATTGTAATTCGAGCAGGTCGCCCAAGCTGGGGCTTAGGACAGCAAAATACATTCATTTCTACGCTAAACCCTGTCATTTGGGAATGACGCTGAGTTTCTTATAATTTAAACAACACAATTCAATACATTTCGCAATGAAAGAGAAAAAAGATTTTGCTACTTCGTGTCGTAAACAATAATTATCATCGCAGCATTTCCAACGAGCAGCCTGATTGCTTAGTCTTCATTTCAAAGAATACATTAGTAAAAAAAATGATGAAAACAACTGCCGACATCGAAAAAAATTTTTCGCGCTGTAACTCCCGAGGAAAGAAATTAAATTAGTAGTTGAGCAAATGTACTTATAGGTATGTGTTTACTTGGCTATAATCGATCAAGTAAATTGTCCTCGCTGCGGAAAACCATCTTTCAAGGAGTTGGGCAAGATCCTTGTAGCTCGGCCCACACAAAAAAACCAACTTTTTTATCTGAAAAGGAAGGCATCTAAGCGATAGCACACGCATCACAGCATGTTGTTATTATTATTATTACCACTAAAAAGGCTTTTCCGATAAATAAGTACGTTCTACGATTTCGCCTAAGCTACCTGAAGCTTTCTTTGTCAAATAATGCGGAGAACCGGAGCTGCTTGAAAAAAAAACACTCTCCAACTATGTACCAGCGGGCCACACCACGACACACGAGCAGTGAGCCAGTGAAAGGACTCACATTTATTCAACGTGACAGGAGAGATGTAGGATTTAAAAGCGAAGCGAAAACAATGTGTAATAATAAATATGATAAAAGTGGGTATCATTTATTAGATTTCTACTCCGAACTCGTATTACTTCCTATCATCCTCACATCGCGTAACTGGGCTACCAGCAAGCAGCAACCGATTGAAACTTTTTACGACAACGAATGCCACTCAAGTAGTTAAGAAGACGTACTTGTGTTTGTGTAAGTGTGTCTGTTAATAAAAAAGACGCTTGCAAGAAGTGAGGCATATATTTATCTCCCCATCGTCCTATTTTCAACCTCAGAATAGAGTTGGGGGAAGCAAGCCTCCTTGTCTGTAAGTAGAAGGTGTTCAATTGCCTTAAATTCTCTGGATTCTCCAATTCAATTGCTAGTAGATATGTATGCTCATTGCCCGTGTGAACATCCTGTTTCATTTCCAGCAGTCTCTGCCAGGAAAGAAAACTGGTGTGAAGTGGTTACTTAGGAGAAAAAGAAATATAGGAGGTAGAAGATGGGCATGTACGTGTATGCTTGGCCACTTAGAGATAGAAAATGTTCAAAATCTTCACCCCCTTCTTTAACACACCACACCACAGGCACAAAAAAATCATGCTGTCCCCAGTTTGCAAATAGTAAGTAAAGTAAATGCATCACTGTGAATCTTTTATCTTGTGCGTATCTAAGTATATTTAGACATTCAACGTATCAACAACACTGCACTGTTGTTCATCGTGACAATGAGTCACCTTATCTACGACTGCGTCTTGTAAACCAGCTTATGATTAGAACCTAGGCTACGAGTTGCTGAAAGTGATATAATCGATGATGATAATTCACCAGACCGACCAGACGTAGAGCCGTCTTCCAGACTTGCTGAATCTTAATTGTACCGATGCGATGGTGTAAAACTGATTTTTGGACCAATTATTTTGAGTGTCTAGACAACGTGCATGATTCATTATGATGATTATGATTATGACTAATCAATGACCAACTTTTAATACGTTTGATAGAAAATACGGTCGTCCACTCTTATACATTTTTGCTGAGATCTTGTCACCCTCGTCTTTGTTTGCTCATTTAAAAGAAAATGTGCGGTTGTTTGTCATTAAAACGTGTTCAACTTCATTCTACTAAACATGGGGATGGCATCTTGTGATAGTAGAACAAAGCAAAATTCCAGTTCGAATCATCTGCAAGCCACTGAAATAAAACAAATTGAAATTAGGAGCAAGTAGGTTGCTTAAGCTTCATCCGAAGCTCACTTATAATGCTTCAGATGAATAACACAACCTGTGTCAGTATAACCTTGTAGGAACAGCACAGCCGGAAGCAAGCAAGTCGTTTTTGATATACTTCTACTAAATACTTTCTCATTTTCTATTAAACTACCAGAGACGACGATTTGAAAGGGTAGTAGGTGATAAAATGAAGAACAAACGTTTTTTACTGCCGACTGCACACAAGAGTAAGTGTAGGAGCCCACGCCGCGCAACGAGTTTTGCTGGAGAGCAGTTTGCCAGTTGCTCTTTATTCGAATTCGATAATAAAAATGCGTGGGAAGGAGTCCTTCCTGTTTGACATAAAACTTGGTTTGGTTCTGGTATCTTTATGTGGGCCATTTTTGTAGCATTTCTCACTTCACTTTGTATCTATGTATCTCCCATTTTCCCATTTTTACCCAGAATGACAGTTCTACTTATTAGCTGCTGGGATTCTCGGTAGTAAATATTACCACTCCACGAAATGAAGCAAATCGTCTTAAAGCATTAGATGTTTTGCTTTTTCATCCCTAATTTCTTGGTAGATGAATGTGAGACGATTCCTAGAAATGGTATTATCTCCTTGTACTTATTCTACCGTTAAAAAAAAGAGAATCTTCTTGTGTCATTTGACTCCTAAGAATTTAATACCATTATTTGTTCGTTCCTATAATAATACAAGTACTTACGACTACCAATTTAATAATAACATCTCTGTCGGAAGTACAACCCTTCCTAGCGATGAGGTTTTAGACAGGTGAGCAAAATGTGGTACTACATACTTATAGATGGGAAGCTGGTTGATGCTTATGATATGCTGGGAAGCTTATTGAGCAAAGGAAAACTTTCCTTTTGAGTTTTGCATTTTTCTAACATGGCTGCCACTCACCACTAAAAAATTCAGCGCTCAACGCAAAAACTTTCCTAGCTTTTGAAAGCATTAATAGCAGATTTGTTTGTGAGCATATTTACAACATTTACATTTCCTCATCTTTTGACTACAGTCTTTTCAGATGAAATAGGAATTTTAATTAGTGCAGTTCACACTGGCTAATGGACTTGACAAATTGCCTCAAAATCAGTTATTATTTATTTTTAAATCCGTCTCTATTGCTGAAGAGAATCAGTGCAGATCTATTTATGGGATTAATCCCTATTTAAACGAGCAAAACTTTCCACTAAATAGCCTGAAAATCGACAAGCTAGGCCATAAAATGTGAAAGGAAAAAGACAAGCACAAGTTTTATGACTTCTTAACTCTAGATTAAGCGATCATTTTTGAGTCTATTAACTTGCTGTAATGGAAGAAGCCATGAACCATGGAGAACATCATGCGATAAGATAAGGTAGTAGTGTGCTTCATTTCCACCCTCGCAATCTAGCTTGCATTCGCTGATGAAGATTTCGTTTTTTGCACTCCTCTCTGCATGTCAACGTGACTCTCGAATCTGATGTGATGTAGAAAATACAAATATTGAGCATTTTATGAAAAATATGAGGAACCCTGAAATTGTTTCGTTGACCTACCCCAAATCATCTATGCTTTTGAATTAGGCGTGTAATTTAAGTATATTAAAATTTCATGTTCTAAAGAACCGGAACTTTTTTACAAATCAATTCATTCGAATCAATTCACTTATTAAATGAATCCTATATGGACCTGCCACTTTAAATTAGCCCTGCTCCCCCGTCAAAATAAAGGAACGCACTGTGTGCTTCACACATCCACGAATCATCAAACCACCAACGAGGGGATTGAGTAGGCTCAAGTGATGTTCCCTTTTTTTCTCCATGCCATGCTGCACAACAGAACCAATACCAGCAGTAGCAGTCACAGTCACGCAATGTTGAACTTTCCGGAAAGAATTCAATAAATCCTATAAATTTCTCCTTCCTTCCCCTTTCTCTACCCTTTCCTTTCTCCTTCCTTTGACTTTACTCTTTTTTTTTGCGCTGGTGACAAGAGGTACAATAATAACAACAAGGTACGCATTTCATTCCGCTCGTCCAAAGTAAAGTCGGGATTTATGATCTGATTGATGCATAGAGAATGCCTTTGTTATGACTTTTGAATGTGGTGGTGCGATGGATGAAGTATTTCCATGAAAATTTTGTCATGTGATCTGATCCATTCCATGCTTCTTCTCCCATATACTGGGGATTTTCTCCGTGAAAAAATAAAATATTCAATAACACCCAAACAAGAAAGACCTTCCTTTACTTACGTGTTTGTGTAGCTAGCTGTGTGGAATATCTAGTGAAGGTGGTTGGTTTATGTTGGTGATAGGAGATGATTCAAGCACCCAAGTCAGTAGTTTTTTTCACCCTAACAATATCTTTCCAAGGAGAAAGCTCACCACACTTCAGACCAAAGGAATCTCAATACCTAAACCAATGTCTGAGTATATTATTACTTCGTGGCTAATTTGTGGACGATGGCAAATCTGTCTGAGAATCGGTTATTCGAAGAAGAAATATATATGATGGATGTGTGATGTTATCATCCATGACCATGCATAACACGGCCAATGTTTACAGTTTTTCCTTCTGAAACAAAACAGCTAATTTACCTTGGTTTGTGTCGCGAGCCACCAAATTACGTTCTTGTCGTGTTCATCACTCCCGATAAATTTTTAATTGTTCAAGTAGCACATGCCACCCACACGTTTTTCCGCGTGTCCCAACACACCAGCACTCATTATGAGTGATTATACTAGTAGCATGCACATAAATTTGGTGGTGATTAAGTAATTAACTCATTAACTGGCTAACCACATTTACATTTAAGCACTTCACGAGACTACTTTTCCCATCAAAGGTTTGTTGTGATCACTTTGAAGAATCGACTCAATTTTTCTTCTGTTTGGTTATTCTCAAAATACTATTTATAACATTCTATTGCTCTATGAAGAAGAGCTGGAGGAAATAATGGTGACACCAACAAACTGGTGATTTTCGTCGAAACTTTTATTGAAATTTCATCCTTCTTCCTCTTGAAAACAGAGAGAGAAAAAAATTGTTGTGCATCAAAGACGCACACACACACACGTTGTTACTTGGTTAAGAGAGGTACGAGCACTGATAGATTAAGGATAGGATACTGGGAATCTTTACTCGCAGCGCTACACCACTTTTTTTACGAAAAAGAAATACGAAACGCTAAGATAGGCATAGGGAGCAAGAGCTCTAGCCCTACTTGTTTTTTTACTGTGTCCGTCGTTCGTCCGTCCAAAAAATTATACGCTGTGGCTCTACGTTTGCCTACTGTTGTTGTGTGTGCACATCCTTTCCTGATTTGACTTTGCAAATAGAAACGAGAAATGCTGATGATGATGATGTGTTCAATTGTATGTACAACGATGTTGATCACGCTGTTCTCAGTGTACACTTCATATTATAAAAACAACAACTCGGAGATGAGCAGAAGAAGTGCAAGTATTAAGTATTTCCATTTTTTTCTTGTCTCAGCTAGCCTGGCCAGGTCTGCTATTGTAAAAATTGAAGCAGCAGCAATAGAAATCCTTTCCTGAGGAGAGAAGAAAAAACTTGAAAAATAAGATTGCCGGACCTGTCGTTTTCCCTTCCTTTTGTCGTACCACTACTGCCACCACTACTACTTCTATTCCTCCACAAATATATGAAGGGGAAAAATCGTTTGGCGATGATGATGCGATGAAGTTTCACCAGGAGCAGCAGATCGTTTCGCTGAGGCTCCCGCTGAAAAAAAGAAGTGGTATCGGTATGGAGTAGTAGGGAAACGAAGCGGACCAGTCCAAGAGATATAATAGTGAAGTTAAGTTTGTCGGTACATGTATTATACACTGATAAGACACGCTTACCCGAAATCATAATATCACCTTCAGTCCACCATCCACCAACACCGCTCGCTTGTTCGCTCAGTCTCATCATTAGCAACAATAATGTACATAGGGAAAAACTACGACTGAGTGAGTATAAAAGCCAAGTCAGCGAAGAAGAAGAAGGCAATCGAGATTCGGCATTTTTGCGTAGTCTTTTCAACACGTAAACATTTGAGAGCTGGGCAATCCAATGAGGAATGCCTCCAAATTGTGGGGAAAAGACACGAACGAAGCGCACACATAGACCAGCAGCACACACACTCACTCTTTCGCTCGCTCACACACAAGTCTCGAGACTCTTTTTCGTTTCTAACATCAGCAAAAAAAACTATTTCTCGTCATCGTCATCATCATCATCATCACCACCGCGTTTTGTTGGAAAAAGCAGCGTGCTGCAGCAAAAGCTACGACTTAGTTAGATACGTACTACTCCACTATATTATGATGGTGGAGCAGAGAAGCTTGCATTATTTCCACTAGTACGTAGGAATATGGTGCGTGGCAAAAAAGAGTTTTTTAAGGAAAAAAATTCTCAGAGTGGAATAGGGAATCCAGTCTGAGAGCGAAGCTCTCTCTTGGATTGCTAGGAATTTTTTTTCTTCACATGCTCCAGTCGAAAAAGGCTGTGTTGGTATGAAATGAAGAACAGGCTCGAGCTCTTATGAAGATTCTATGAAACTCTTTTTTCTGCAGCCTTTCCACGTTTTCCATGTACCTTCCTATACATTCCGTTGAGAAGCTAGCTCTAGCTTACCATGACGGACGTCGCAAAAAACCAGCGTAGATAGTTTCCATATCCTGTTCTAGCTCTGCCAACCAAGCGCTCTGCTCACTCACTCGCTCCTTCATGTACCTCACTTAATGGCCTTACCTAACTTTGAAAAGTTTCCTTTGCATTTCTCGCGTTGACTTTGGTGGTAGTACCACCACCAAAGACTCGACTCGCTTCACCAGCACACACGTTGCGAGAGTGTTTCGTTTCGTGCAGTTTTTTTCCACCGTACTTCTCCATGTTTGTGTCATGTCCTCCCAGTGCTTTCAATGTAGAGTTGAGTCCATGGCATGATGATGATGATGATGATCAAGTTGATATTGATGATGAATTTGGTAGCAGTGACGGAGGCTCTGAGATGCTCCTGGCCATTGCTACTATTGTACAATTTAGCGAAGGAAAAAAAATTAGACTTGGGTACTACGTCTCCTTTTCAGTAAAAGCCAGGAGATCACCAGGGACGCTTATTATATTGCTCGGTGGAGATACGTCTTTTAAATGCTGGCGTAGGTGCATGCTGGGCAGTAAACAACGGGGGAAAGACAGCAGTCTGGTAGTCTTTACTACTTTTCCAGCAAGAAAGGGTGAAGTTGAGAATGTCTTTTTGCATTTTCAAGACACGATATAAGTAAAATGTACTTACGCTAAATATGTGATCATCTCCATATCACAATTTTTTTCTTTCCCCTTTTGTTTCGATGATTTCCCCGCATAAGCTCTCATAAATAGAATGTTTTCTCACTGCCGCTGCTGGAAAAAGCATCTTGTATTGTTCATCTCATAATAAACACAAATGCTTAGGGAATGATGTGTTCTGTATTCATGCTTTGTGATTCACTTAAACCATTGTGGCGATCATGACAAAAATTAGATGTTGGGCGATTGTAAATGGGAGACTACTACTGGGCCATTCCCCAAAAACACATAAGATGGCACGTTCACAGCCCCATGGAGGCGACGAAAACAATTCTTAGAAAAATCATTTGAACCCCTTTTCCCCAATCGCAACGAGACCCTAAAGTGTATGAAAAGAATGTATTTTTCCATTATCTTCTTATCTGTCACTTGAGAAGGAAGAAGGTGTAACGTAATTCCAACAACAGACAATCGGGTTATGTGTTTATCCGGGCGTAAACATATTTTTTTATAAATACATGTGTGATGTGTAATATCTAACCTTACCTCTTTCACAGAAGGGATCAATATAATTTAATTAGGAGCTCAGGCTGAAGCAGTTTATGAGTAAATGGAAGAAATATTAAACGATCGACTCGCCGAGCCTTACGCAACCATATTGTTTTCCAGAAAGAAAACTCTAATCAACTAAATAATAAATTACTGACTGAGTTGGCTTTACAGCGTTAAATAGTCCAAAAAGCAAAAAAAGCTATGTCCGCGCTAGTAAACAGCTTAATAAGTAATCTACGGACTCTTCTGTTTATTCTTTCAAAGGAGAAAATGAAAACTGCCGAAATGATATGAGGAAATAAGTGCCTTATTCAGCAAGCCAACATGCGAAATGCGTAAAGACTCCACTAAATTGTTCCTTTCTCGACGTTCTTTATGCTAAGGCCCTTCTAATATCAAACACATTTTTGCCTTTTGTACTTGACCTGCCTCACCCCACCTCAGCATGCGGACGTGTAGAAAATAGGGGACCGCTGGACCGTCGGTCCCGGGATTTTGAGGAGTCAAAAACGAAAAATGCGGGATATTTCGCTATGCAGAAAGCGAAGCCATCGGTAGTATCGGCTGCGCTGAATTATGCGCTTTCCGAAATGAAATTCCGGTATTTTTTGAGGCTCGAAAATCTCGGTCCCATTTACAAAACATTTTCTACAAGTCCGCAGTATAGTAAAACTGGGGAAACGGATTATTCCCCCTATCCGATTCCCACCCGGACGATTGCCACGCGGTCAATTGCCACCATAGGACGATTCCCACCCGGATGATTACCACCCGGACGATTCCCACCCTAGGATGATTCCCACCATAGGACGATTGCCACCCGGATGATAGCCACTATGACGATTGCCACTTATGACCGATTCCCACTGTAGGACAATTCCCACTATTGGCCAATAAGTTATGGAGTACTAGTATTAAAGCAATTTAGTCGTGAAGTTGGGCAGGGCACTTGATTTTTCGGCGCAAAGTACAATCCCATTTCCCACTAAGTTCAGTGGTAAATATTTCGATTTGAGGCTCCATGTATGATTATATTTTAAAAACGTGTAATTTTTATAAACTGTACCATTGCACTTAAAATCTCAAGCTGAACTCTCACGATAGAATAATGGTTGCTAGAAATTTTTATACTCAAAACTAATTTCTGAAACTCGATAAGCCCTATTCAGCGTAAATCAACTTAAATGCAAATTAGCTAAGCATATTCATTTTCCATAATCCCCTTTTGTTTCGTTCCTAAAAAATGCTAAGTAACATCCTCATGAAGAAGAATAGAGGTTTATGTGACACGTGTGTGCTTGCCTGACATTCACAAACTTATCAATAAAATATGACAAGTGTGGTAAAATTCCTAGACTTTACTTTCATATCGCATCTCATTATACCAATATTCAATATGGAAAATGTACGCTTTTTTAATTGCAACCCAATGTCACATACAACTGTTACGTACTAATAGTGGGAATTGTCCTACAGTGGGAATCGGTCATAAGTGGCAATCGTCATAGTGGCTATCATCCGGGTGGCAATCGTCCTATGGTG
>JAHZNH010002084.1:0-14646 GCA_027744355.1 Tyrannoseira gladiata | reverse complement strand
GCATTACTTTTGATTAGCATTATACTGGAATACTTTTATAGCATTTAAATTCGGGAAAGTATTTCATAGGTTCACGTTTCAGTCGACCTTCTATCTATTGAGACCAAACAAATGTGCCTCGTGAAGCTCCTTATTAACGCAAGTACATAATCAGCTGATTTTTGTTTACCAGATTCAAGGGGAGGTCACAAGAACAATGGGTGACTTCATATTTTGGATCAGCAACCTCAATTTTGTTGAAAAAACGTGAAAATAGCTAACTTCAAACATAGACCATATATACATCCTAAACATTCGACAGTGAAACTACATATACGGTGACGAGACTTTGATGTAGCTGGCTCTCCCCAGTTCACATCATGAAACCTCGAAAAAATGATAGCTTGTTTTCCTCTGGATTGCTATTAAGTACTATTATAAACAAAGGTGAAGTCCATAAAGAGAATTTTTTTATTTTGGAAAACAATATAATATGACTGTCGGAAAAAGTCAAGCTTGTTTGAAGAGTAAAACCAGTGTATAATAATGTAGAGTTTTCCTGAAAACCAGACCCTATCATTATTAAATGGGGTATGGGTGAGCACCCCCACAGCTTGCATGAAGATTTTGGAAGGATAAATATTGACAACAGCATAAAAGCTATACGAAAATTTATATCTGGTCCAGGAAAAGTCTGTCGAGTGCAACAGAGACTGGTGAACGCCTAGTTATTTCAAAGATAAAATTAATATTGTTTAATTCCTTTGCTTACATGGTTTCAAGCGATATTATGAATTGGGGCATTGTGCGATTTATTCGGCCAAGCAGATAACAGTTTATGCCCATCCAAAATCTAGCATTTTACATTACTAATGAGTTATCCCAAACATAAAATTGATGGCCCCGAGTGTTAGTTTTTTGAGTAAAAGGTAAAATAAGTAAAATTAGAAAGCAGGGATCAATTTTCCCGGTTGGTTTTAATAATTCATGCAATGATCCATCCCTTTCTCGCAAGCAAAATATAGTGAGTAGATGATGGGATTGGATTTCGGATGCACGCGTTCTTCAGTTTGTGAACCCAAAAAGTAAAGTTAGGCAATGCCTCAAGGAGCATTTCAATGTGTTATCGGTTCAGCAGTGTTGTATGGGAAAAAGGAAATGATAATGATGCCAGCAAAAATTTTTCCCGGCCCCTAACCTGTCTTTTTCAATTCAGGTTGATCCACACACCTTCAGGTAGCAGAATTCGGATACAGAGTGTTCCTTTTTTGCCATCAGAACGATACAAAATGCGAGGAGTACGTGTTGGTAATGCTAAAAACTAAGAAGTTAGAGAAATATGTGAAAATGCAAAAGAAACTGACACCGAAAGTAAGCAGTAATTTATAGCTGAACTCAAGTTTCCGCTCCTCCAGCTACAGCTACAACTTATGTCATTTTTCATGGGATGAGGTCAAATGAATTCAAGCGTGAGACGCTCTGGATAGAATCATGGTCAGTGGCGGCAGAACTGTCAGAGTGTCGAGCAGAGTTTTGTTTGACCCATCATCATCATCTCATCCAAAATGATTTGGAAACCTCCAGCGCCGGCCTCAACCCATCAAAAAAAATCCATTCACCTGAGCTGATATGGATTGTGCTTAGATTTGACCTGACCTTTGCCTTTGTGCCAGGTGCGCAGCAGAAGCCGACTTGGCCTCGACTCATCATTAATCCTTTATCAGTGGATAGTGTACGGTAAACGCTACTTTATAAATTGCGATTTCTCTTCAGTATAACATTAACTTTTCTCTGTCTTGAGTACGTACCTGTACTTACATATTAAGACTACGGCCATACCAGACCAGCGGCAGGTATAGGATCATGAATCGTTGAGATCATGATGTTGATGATGATGATGATCATCATCATCCATTGAGCATATTAGCTGGGAGCACCAAACATACATCAAGATCACGATCACACAATACAAATAGTCAGAGTCAGAGGGAAAGATTGAACGGAAAAGAGCCAGAGTCAGAGTCAGGTATCAGGTAAGCAGGTAGTAGAGTCAGGTAGTGGCTGGCTGGGTATTACGAGCAAGAAGTGAGAAAGATTGAAGAGCTTTGAATTCATTCCTTTATCTATTCTATTCTACGGTAGAATTTCTACCATCATCCTCATCATACCACCACCACTACTTCTGTTTGTTCTATTCGAACTCGTCTCGACTTTGATTCATATACTGCCCAGCTCATCCTTTAATCCATCATTTTTTGCACACTCTGTTGCCCTTATCCTGCTAGTGCACTTTGCATGTGTTTTGTGTTTGCATTGCAGATTACGAAGTTTTTTTGTTCACTGACAAGTTTAATGTTGATAGTTGAGAGAGTATCAACATCAACAAGAGATAATATTTTTTACTGGTGTTATTATTACTATTCGCTCAAGAGATTATTATTGTAACATAGGAAGAATCACGGCGACGAACCGCGACGTCTTCATTATATGCACCCAGTCAGTATTATTATTGTTTGTGGTGTACCGTTTGTATTTGTATGCAAAACGTCGTAAACGGAGTAAGTCAAAGAAGATGATCTGATCATCTTATTCCTGTACTTCTAAATTAGCTGAGGAGTTTAAAAAAGAAATGTTATGTTGTGTGCTGTTCGTTTCATTAAAAATCAGTACTAATTGCCACTTCGACATTGCCAAATAATCCAATGGTTTTAGAGGAGACTAGGCATATGACTTTTCGCGAGACAAATTACCTAACACTATTATAATTTTTATGAGCTGCCGCTGCGTCGTCGTTTTCTGTTGAGTAATTTTTGATGGCGAAAGCAAGAAGAAGGATTGGAGGATTCGGTTGAGATTAATTAAAGAATCTGAGAGGATTCGAGTCGATGACAGCATTTCTTGATTTCTATCTTTCACGTTTTCTCCATTCTAACGGGTTTTTTGAAAGGACGAGTTTTGTCTTGCTGTAATCGTGTCACGATGTCCTAAGAACAGAGGCTCTGGTAGTTGAAAGTTCAAGTGTGAGTAACGCGGCGCGAAGGGTTCAAGTTGTCAGGATTTTTTTTCGCAACTCGTTTGTGTACGCTTATGGTGTCATCTGTTTCTAGAGGTCGGTCATCCAACTCGAGCTAGGCTGTGAGGTCGGTCAACTCCCCGTCTCGACCAGGTAGGGTTAATGTAATAAGGTTTTCAGAGGTCATATAGTCATAATAGTGTTGCATCAGATCCAGTTTGAATTCCTCGTCAGGTGATTTTTCAGAAGCTAGAATGACAAAAGATAGAAGATACGGCAAGCATCTCATTTTCTAGATTTTAATATAGATCTTAATCTTGTTGGTGGTTAGAGTGAGTTTAATTAATTTAATAAAAGTTATTTTTTCTTGTTGCTTTAGGAACGCCCACCGAAGACGCCTGGAAGACGCTTAAAATTACGTACGGTTATCTCGCACGCCTCTTTTTAACAGTAATCATTCCGGGAGTGTCAATCACATATGTAAAAAATATTTAGTAACGGGAATTTTGTAAGAGATTTTATTGTCATTATATACTGATGATAAGAAACTATCATTTGTTATAAACGTTGAGTAGGGTAAGTATATTAGTAAAGTAAGTTACTCAATGACATTATCAGGTAACTGTATATTTCTTGTACATGTTGAAAGAACTGGTGTTCCTCGTAATATCTAATGTGTCGTTTATTTATATGATGCAAAAGCATTTAATAGCTAATTAACTTTATTACAATCAAGATTGAGAAATCAACAGAATCTTGTATCTGAGGAACTAATTAGGGAAACGAGAAAATCAGAACTTGTACCATGAAACATTTGCTTTAACTGACACTGTATATTTACTTTATTTATTAATTATATACTTGATTTCACACGGAAAATATACATAGCCAAGGAAGTTTAAATTTTCTTTTTCAATGTTTTCGATTTTTTGAACTCGCTAGAACATAGTATGAAACTGTTTAAACCATTAAATTATCGAAATTAATTCGGCCTAACGTCGGAACTTTTAGTTTTCTTAGCTTTGAAAAGACATCTACCGAAACTGTATCAGACTTACTTTTATTTATAAGTTCAATAAGGTAACGCAGTTTTAAGTCAAAAAATTCTGACGATTTGTAGTTATTACGTTACGGAAATTTTCCGGTTTTAATTGTCTGATTTATACTGACTATTGTTAGGAAATATATTGTGTTAATTATTATCCCTACCGATGGCTCTTTAAAGATTCGCTTCTAATGAATGTAAAGTTTTAAGTTTATTATGATTATTGTATCGGATCTGTAAGCTGTTTGTTAACTTTGAAATTATTTGTTTATCATTGTCTCATACTCCAAGTAGGTAACGCAACGTTTTTGTTTTTGAAGGAACTGGCTTAATATTTGATAGGTTTCGAAGTTATTTTTTTTCGTTCTGGTAATCTCAACAAGGAATCTACGACCATCAATACTTACACTAACATCTTCATCATTCACGCGGAGAAGTGGATTTATTCGTGCACATTCCTCGGTAAATTGAATTTCTATTTATGGTTGCATGCAAATTAAATTACTCAATTGAATGATAATGCTGGTGCGTTCTATAGAAGTTGTCATTTATATATTGATAATTATCGTTTATTTTTCTAGGTATAGAGGCTTGCTCTGTGTCGTGAATCTCGAGAGAATGAGACCTCTCTGTATTATTCTGGAACTGTCATGAAAAATACCCGGTGCTAAAATGCCATTCTTCAAGAGAAAATTATTTTCCAAAAATCAAGAGAACCAACAGACTGCTAGCACACAGAATGGTTAGTAACTCTTAACTTATTGTTTTTTTATTTTCAAACTATTGATTATCGTGTAAAAATTTTGCATTTAAATATGTATGTGTGAATAGGGGTGGCGGGCGTCAAATCTCCTGTATCGCAGAAATCGTTTATACAGGCGGTACCGCCCATGCAAAAGTTTGTACCTCCTCCGGATCTCATTGTGGACTCATTGGGAAAGTCCAACAAAAGAAGTGCTTCCTCAGTAGCTGAACTCAAGACTTGGGCGAGTAGTTACTTTAGTGCCTTTCTTCGCCATGAAGGAGTGGAAGACCTTTTTATTATTTGGGATAAGATTTCTCAATTTTTGAGGGAAGATACTGAACTGAAGAAGTCAGAGGAAGAAGCTTTGAAGATTAAGGCTATGATTCAGGCATCATCTGCTGTGATGTCCAACATTGAGCTGACGAATGTTGTCGATGGGAACCTAAATGAAGATGAGAAAGACTGCTTATCGTGGATCAAAAATGTTCATACCGGTCTCTATGACCTATTACAAAACCAGTAAGCTATACTCCTTTCTAGATTTCATAATTAATTGTTTTACAAATTGATATCTCATATTTATTACGACGGAATTGTTATTTTAATTTAGGTATTTGCCGCGATACTTGGAAAGCAAGTTTCATGTAAAGTGTCAAGTGGATATGTTTACAAACTGCGACACTGTTACATTGCTGGACATTTTATTGAATCAGAACGTGCTATTTTATTTTATGGAGGTATTTATATAGTATGAATTTTTCTGTATACATATTGTAATCATAATTTTCTGTTTCTATAAAGCTAGTTTTAAAATATTAACTGCTTTAGTATGTGGACCAAGAGGAAAAGCGGGAAGTATTAGAGTTTCTGATGGCAGCTCTTAACTTTGCGGAACAATTTCAAGTTGATGGAGAAGGTTCGACTGGAAACATTGATGTTAAACTGGCCGAAAGTGATGCAATGGTGCTTTACGAAAAGTACGAATCAATAATGAGATTAACTCGAGTAATTGTTATAGATTTCCATGAATCATGAAATAATAAATTGTCGAAAATTTCCAGGTATATATCCCTTCAGGCTCCACATCCTCTTGGGATCCGAGATGAAATTCGGAGTGACGTAGAACGACTTATATGCTCCAAAGATGAAATTGCTCATTGCTTTGACAGGGCGAGCGTTGAGGCTTTTGCGTACCTTCAAGTGACTTGTCTGGATGGATTCATTAAGTCGTCGCTGTATTTAGCGTTTCTTTCAGACTTGATTGGGTCATTAAGTTCTGCGAAATCTCCTCAGGCTAATTTGGGTATGCTTTTAGTAGAAATGGATTAGAATCTAATCATTAGATTACCTATAACAAGTATTCCATCACTATCTCAAGGAAATATAAAAAAAATAGGAGAATCAAGTCTGTCAAAAATGTATGGTAGCATTAAATGTCCCTTTGTATGTTCCAATAGATTCTGCAAGTATCAGCAGCACTGCATCTACTACATCCACATCTCACCGAAGTAATGGTGCCTCATTATCTAGTCCGCCTTCTCAACGGAAAAAGTATGTTTAGTATTTTTTTAGATTAAGAGTAGCTGAATTAACAGTATTAAGTAGTACTAAGAGTTAGATTCATCAATCATCAAAATACACACCAGGTTAAACCGCTTTTTTCTGTGTATTTCAGCAAACTGAGCTTAGGAAGAGTGACTGCGCTTGGAAAATTTGAAGCAGATACTGACCTGGAGTTTGTCAAGCAAGGAAAAGGTGATTTAAAAAAAAAGATATTTACTTTTTCAAAGCTAGTGCCAAATAAATGTAGAATATTTAATAACCAAACATTGCAATTTCATTTGGATTGAACAGAATCTAGCATTACCAAAACGATGAAAAAACTGGTGAACTATGATGAAAAGGAAAAGGTAAAATAAATGAAATGAGTATTTATGCTTGATAAATTTGATCTTAGTCTTCTTGTTGTAAAGTTGGTTTGCTCCATTAATATTGTAATGGTGAATTAATTTATTATTACCTGAATTTTAGGCGAAGGAAGATTTAGCGTGGCAAGTCGCAGCCATGATTGTCAACGAAGTCACAAGCGTTACGATGGGATCAGGGGATTCAAACACAGTGTATCAATAGTAGTGTTCAACAATCTATGCTCATATTAGTCTACGTTTTAACTATATATACTACCGAGTATTCACTTCCCGAAATCCAACTAAAATACGTAACGTATCTTCGGTTATTTGTAAGCCAGGATCAACTCTTTATCAACTTTTAAATTCCATCGCTGGCGAAACAATCATGAGTTTTTATTGTCGTCAAGTATTATAAGAATGTTTTATCAAGGATTCATTAGGTTTCAACTTTGCAATATTCACGTGATGGTAGTAGCAACTAATGGATTTATTTTGCGAACGTAACACGTTGCTCCAACCATTATTTGAGTCCTGTGTATATTAGTTTGAATCTAATGGATCTTCAGAAAGTAATATGAAATTCCCGATTACTTAAATTTGTACTGGCTAATATATTTATAAATATATACGTAATTTTTGCAAACAACACAATCGACTGAACAAAAAACCTACCTTGAATTTTGAAACTTTTATGATTCAAGTACTCGTTATTCAATCACTTTAAAGCATGGATTTATTTTCTAATCGACATTTATTTAAATGAGTGAATGTATGTCGAATGTCAAAACTATTAAAAGCTATTATCATTGTCAAATACGTATTTGTATGTAACGCAGCACAAAGATCTGTGATTTGCCTCCCCAATGATGTTATGATTATGCTACAAATTTTCATTACTGCGATTGCGAATAAAAGTTCTCGTAATTCGATTTTATAGTTAAACGGTTTTGATTGCGTATGGTTTATTTCCGAATATAATATGGGTTACTTTCACATTTACACGAAAACTGTTCAATATTTATCGCTCTGAATTATTACTGTTATTATTATTATTATTACTACTACTACACAACCTAAATTCTACACATAATTATAGCCATTAATTAATGTAATACGTTCACCAGCTTTAGTACGACACCCATCATAAAATACACAGAATATGAATACAAAGTGGTTCGTGTCATTACACTGTCAGTATGTAAGGATTTCTAAGTGTTTTATGTCTTGACATAACACTGAATTTTCGACAAGTATTCCGACTTACAGACGCTTTTTTATTAGTTTTTCTAATTTTTTGATGCGGCTAGACTCCACATTTATTTCGGGCGCTTCCAACTCTGGTTGAAGAAATTGGCTATGATATATTCCTGCAGTTTTTGTCTTGAAACTTTCTATCAATGGTCCTTGGTCTGTTCTCTTGTATCCTTTCATATCCAATATTTTCGCAAACTCATTCAGTCCACAATCTGGAATCAGTTTTGTTACTTGATCAACAAACGTAGGAATCTGTTCAACTGGTGCCATTGTCAGTTTTAGAATCATTTCTGTTCTTCCCATTTCTCTCACTATAAGCTTGCTGTACCTGAAATGGTAAAAACAAATGAATGAATATTTGAAAAGTAGCGTAGAAATGTTGACCTGACATGAGTTATAAATGAATGAAACTTCTTGTCTTCTTACTTGTCTGGTGGCTTTCTCTTCACCGTAAGGCCAATCGAAGGTAAGTCAAGTAGTGCAGTTTTTAAACTTTGGGTGTCCAATAATAGCTGCTGAGCACCGAGCTTACTGATCCCCCGACATTTTTGCAAGGTTGAAACATATTTATCCATAAATAACCTTTTGAGAAAAATTACATCACATTTTACTTTAATGAAATGCTAAGCCACTACATATAGCATTCGTTTTAAAAAGTAAAATTACTTGGCAAATTGTTGACAGAATATCACGAAATACTTTCTGGATGTTGCCAGGTAATCTCTCAGCATCGGGACTGTCGATTTCCATTGAGATATCATCGCAGAAACGTAAGGACTTTGATCACCAACTTTATCGATGGTTTGCCACGCGGTCTACAAAACAAATAGCAGAAAAAAATGCACGTGAATGTTACTTACTATAATCTGCACAGAACATTAATTAAAAAGCTCTTCTAAGTTCTTACCTTCGTAATTGCAGAAAATAGTGGTTCACAAGCTGAATCCAAGTCTTGTACCAGTAAAGAAACGCAAGTTTCGATGACGTCCACAAATAGTGACCGTTCATGATCCATGCTCATCTTACTGGCTAACGGTCCAAGCTTTTCCTTCGTGTGTTCAGGTCCCTCAGCTCCCGAGTGATACTGGAGACTGAAGTCAAAGGAGTGTTTTGGTTCGCAACTTTAGGAAGATTGGCCTGAAGAATTTTATTGCAGTAATCACGAAGACGCCTTGTAAATACGTGACCCAGATTCAGCAAAGGTTCGCCACAACTTAACTGTGTGCACTGTACCAAACATTTTTTATAAAATACAAATAAATCAGCACAATTAGCAAGGACGACACCACTGGAATCTGGAGTTTGTGGAAGTGGAAATCCATTAATTCTCAGATCTGCGACAAACTTATCGACGAGTTCCGTCAAATTTTTGTCTTGACTTTCCACATAAATATATAAAAATGGATCGAAACATTGGGTAATTATCCTATGAAACTTATTAGGAATGACTTTTCTAGCTGGAGGAGGTGAGGCGACGGGTTCTTTGGATGTTGATGGTTTTGAAACTGGAGTTGTAACACGGCTATTGCTAGTATTCGGGGTGCTATTCGTATTCTGAAGAAATGGATTTTTCTCATCATCGTCTTGCGTAGTGTTGTTTAAAAATGGATTTAAAGCGTCGCTAGGATCCTCGATCGCCTGTCCTCCGAACCGCAGGAAAAGTAAATTTTCGAAGGAACAGGTTTTCTGAATTGCACTTAAGAGAAGCTTCACATCAATTTCATGTCTTCTTTTAGCCATCACTTTTGCAAGGTCCTGCCGTGTTTGATGGCAGAACTGCATGGTGATCCTCTGCGAGACATCCCAGTGTGGAGGAAATATCGCACCATATCTTTCTTCAAATTGAATCAAGTGCTTTTTTAACCAGGCATACCGCTTGTCAACCTTATCTAGCCAGGCGAGGTCTTCGTTTTCATCGAAAAGGACACCATACTCTTTCAACTGTATTGCAATAAACCACTGAAGTAAATCATGCTTGACGTGGGGCTCTAATACGTCCAGAACGAGGCACGCTTCACTCATTTGCTTCACATGAAGGCTTCCAGTAGTGGATGAAAATGATTCTCTGAACTCCAGGCTTATTTGATCACCTAATTCCTTCTTGATGTCTTTTACTTTTTGAGCGAGCTGGGCGATTTGTGGAATATTGTGGTAATTATCGAAATGTTCAACGACGTTGGCAACACCCTGGAGTAGATTAGCGACATCTCCGTACTGTCGTGTTTTCACTAAAGTTTGAAGAGTATCCACCCCAGACACAAGCATATTTAAGTGATTCAGTGTAGTTATTGCTGAAGTGAGATTCCTTTTCGCCGTGTCTAACTGACGAATATCCCTCGTCATATCCCGAACTGCTGCCTCGCTCTGTTCAGCCCTCCCTTTCATGTCCAGAACTTTTGTCACCAGCGCCTCTATGGAGGCCTGGGCTCTGGTAAGAGCAGTGATCCCATCCTGACCCCGCTTTCCAGTTTGATGACGAACAAACTCTCGAATCTCTTGGTCAGCTTTGAAGATATCCTGCTCCACGGTTTGTATCACATCATTGAGCGACGCCAACGACTGCTCCGTTGGAAATAATGTATTGATATGAGTGACTACATCAAAGTCAGCTTGGTCAAGAGGGTCTTCACTCGGTAGGACCTGCTCAATCGCTTTCAACACTTCAGGAGGTAACTGCGAGATCTCCGTGTAACCATCATCTTCGTTCCACATATCGGACAAGGTGGTGGAACCACGAAAGTCCCGGAACTTGTTAAGCTCTATCTCAGCTACTCCCGCCATCGTTAATCATGAATTGCTTTTGAAAATCTTGTCTGCAGTTCGAGCGCATCTATTAAAAGAAATTAGAAATTAATAACGACACGCTTTTGATTAATGACTGTAAAACAACAATAAATGTACATGATAAATACACTTCAAAATTCTTGACCCAATGCTAATTTAACACCACATACTAATTAAATTATGAACACCTAACGGGTTGTAACTCTGCATGTCAAAATCAGAAAACCAATTTTTATTTGAATATTTAGTACTCAAACCCAAAAACCTTAATTTCCTCGAAACAATTACCAGGAATTCTATCACTGAACTCATTCTTTAATGCCTTTACCAACTATACCTATTTATTCTTGTCTACTAAACTCAAGTATTCAATTCGCTTGTCTCACCTCAATACTGTGTCTGGAGAGTTTGACATTAGTCAACACGTGAAAAATATGTTATGACCCAACCCAAATCACAAATACATATATGCAGCGAACTCGTGGCTGTTTTAGTTAATCAACTAAAAATCAAAACACATTCATATCTTCTTCTACGTTATTTCTAACTTGATACTAAACACTGAACAAATCAACACTCACGAGAACAAATTCACATTATTACAATAATTTAAATTAGTAAATGTTATTTTGCTCGTCCTCAGCTATAAACAATCACAACACAACCCTTCTGCATTTTTTTAATGTTTGCGTGTGTGCTTTCCCCAGTACCTATAAAAAGGCCCAGTATCCTCACAGCTGGATTCAATTTTCGATCCAGGCAAAACTAACGTGACGTAGTATTGAGAAGTCCAGGTTGCGAGAATTCACACGAAAGTCTGCATTGCATTGTCATCAACATCAACACAATACAACACTTTTTTTTATTGGTGCTCAAGATACAATAATAATATAACGATGACCACGCCGCAGGACACCGCCTTTCGAAAAGGAAAGATCATAGAGAGTTGCTATTATTAAATCATTTGAAATATTTGAATCGTTTCAATCCCTAATCAAATCATTCATACGTGCACCTCTTTTGCGTGAGGTGGTATTACTATGCTCGCAGTTCCAGTCTTTTTGATGCATTTACAATAAGCCCACAGCCCACCTGTTAATCATATCGGAGGCTCGTTTACGTGTCATTCATCTGCTAAATATATTTTGGATGGGTGTCACTGCTTGTGACTCATGTCACCCATTCGATGAAGAATTCGACCCAAGGTAAGTGAGGCTTACTTTTTAATGCAAAGAATAAGTAGGGAGAGGCACACCTGAGACTCCAATAATAATGTCGATGATATGAATTGGCTTGAGGAGTTTTACCTTCATCCGATGCTTTTCAGCATTGTACAGAGTACAGATTACAGATTAAGCATATGTATTGTAATCTGTTTCTCTGCATCAAATAATATTTCAAATGAAAAAAATGCTCGGGGAAGGGGAAGCTTTGCCTACTTTGTTCACACCTTTCTTACTCACCAACAAAGAAAATGCGAAGTGTTTTGATTTCAATGAGGATTTTCTTTCATGAGTAACCTTAACTTAATGACAGCAATGAAAAATGAAATTCCAGAAGTGATTTTTAATTGATTTTTTTAAAATCCAACATGTATAATCGACTAAATTATTCAATTATTGTCAGAGAGATGCAATAAAAACAATGGGGGTAACGTGAGACCGATTTTACTAACCCAGCGCAGTGGCTCATTGTGATGGTGGTGATGAGCGGAGCTGTGATGCTTCCCATACGCCAGCATTTTGCTGCATGAAAAATTGGGATGAAGTTCTTTGGTTGATGAAATCCAAGTTTCAGGCACAAGTAAATATTTTTGTATAAATATTTTCCACTACCCGGGGCTTTACAGTTCATGTTAAATCATAAATAGATACATAGTATGAATAGTAGACTATGTTGTTGTTATAGTATGCGAGGACAATTAAGTCAATTCAATTAAAAACTGTCCGATTAGCCGGGTAACATGAGATCACATCAAGAATCACGGTTTATTCCGTTGATCCACTTAAAGTTGTCAGTTTCTGATTAGGTGGTCGTGTCTGTACTGCCAGTAGACGTGGACATTGTGGTTTCCGCCGTAGTAGTTGTTTCACTTGAAGTGCTTGTGCTAGTAGTCATATCATCCATATCACTAGTGGATTCAGTAGATGGGCTACCAGACGTCGATTCTCTGGTAGGGGTGCTGTCATCGGGGGTTACTGAAGTGGAGGTACTGTCGCTGGGACTGGAGGATTCAATAGTCGAACTGCTGTCACTGGTCGACTCAGAAGTCGAGGTGGTGTCACTGGAACTGGAGGATTCAGCAGTCGAAGTGCTGTCACTGGTTGACTCAGAAGTCGAGGTGCTGTCACTGATTGATTCTGCGGTTGAGGTCCTCTCAGTGGTGGATTCAGTAGTGGGAGGGCTGTCAGTGGGGGCCGAAGAGGTAGTAAATGTGGTTGGGTCGCTGGAAGTCTTCATTGTCTCTGTAGGTGTACCATCGCTCGCCATTGTCGATTCCATGGTGGGTGGGGTAACCTGAGTTGTCGTTTTGGTTGAAACGCCTTGTGGCATCCCTGTGCTAGTTGGAGGTTCATTGAACGTTTCCCTGGCAGCTTGTCGACATCCGATCCTCTTGTAAATTAAGAAGCAATATAATGGCACCTGGTTTATTTGCAATGTGTTTTGACTCCTACAGTCGATTTCGCAAAACCCTAACAGAAGCAGAAAAGGTATTTCAAAGTTATGAATGAATTAAACTTTATCTAAATGCAATCTTACCAAATGGAAAAAAGTCCGAAATAGTATTTTGAAACAGTCCCAAGCTTTGTAAAGCCAGTAACTCAATCAAAATGGCCGATCGTAACATTTTTGTACTGATCATTTCTTCAAATTTATTATTAGTGCTGAATAAAATGAAAGATCTACAGGAAAATGCGATTCTTCCCCGAAAAAAAAGCTGAACAAATGCGACGAGATGAACTTGGAATCTGTCCGAACAATACAATGCGGCAAACGTACCCATGCGACACTGGCAGTCCTAAAAAATAATCTAGGGCTGTTCGTGCACGAACTAGAAATGTGCATTAGCATCCCTCTTATGATGACCACAAAATTATTGTCAAAAAACTCGGTTAAGGTCAAACGTGTGTATGCAGTACATATGAGTATTTATCTGTGAATGGTAAGATTATGATATGAATTAAAATAGTAATGAATCGGTACCAATGCTCACAATCATGTAAAATCGGAACGTTTAATTCGCCACTATGCAAAACCTGATTTTCTAAGGAAGTGTTTCAGTATTATCTTAAAAAGGTTCTGACATAACTACCGACTCAAGTGACATTTCAAATGTTGAGGGAATTTTCATAAAATTTCAAACATTTCAACTCATTAGGGATTGATTTCAATATTTATTTTATAAATAAAATCATTGCTTTATTAAGAGATATTTTTTATCAACCGGTCATATTCATTCCTGTTGTATTCATTGTTGACGTTATAGGTGGCAGAGTGGTAGTTGTAGGTTTATTACATTTAACTGCCTCCGACACAACGCAGTAGAGAGGTACTGCATGAATAGCGGGTTTGCCTGCGGTTCCCGTGCTCTTGCTGCAATCGACCTGACAAAGTTTGTCTGGGAAACATGTTTCCAGTAAAATATTTGGTATTGTAGCAAAATAGATATGATTACCCAAGGAATTTGAAGCATTTCTTACCAAGTCTGTCAAAAAATATAGCAAAGCTTTGAGCTGCAATAAGAACGAACAAAAATATTCCAAGTTTCCACATTTTTCCAAAAAACGTTTTCAAATCGGTAGGCTGGAACTGTGGGAAATTTTATAAGTAGACTGCGAATCTCACTTCAGAACTGTGAGGATGACAAATTCCAGCTTCGTTTATATATGACTTGAAGCTAATCTGTAATTAGTAA
>JAHZNH010002083.1:0-18625 GCA_027744355.1 Tyrannoseira gladiata | reverse complement strand
CGAACGGTTGCCCCCATCGTGTTCAGCACATCCGAAATGACATGTAACGGCCTTTGGTTTACGGTTTAGCGTTGATCACCTAAGTCAGCCTACTCGTAAGTACATACTTTCCTTCAGCGCGTTCACTTAGGAGTGAACATGCGAGTTCACAAAAATTGAAAAGGTGAAAGCTCACGAAACTTTATGAATTCGTAAAATGGGGAAAACACTTTTTCTGGTTAGAGAGAGCATTTTATTTAATGAGCAGAGCACAAGTACAGGTCGGACGTTTTCTATTCGGTGGAATGGTAGTTGTAGTAGTAGTCATAATCGTCGTCACTCCCACAAGCCATTCTCCCCATAAACTTAAGCTCCAGGTTTTTATGATTCCGT
The DNA here is from genome assembly GCA_027744355.1 of Tyrannoseira gladiata. Classification (NCBI taxonomy): domain Eukaryota; kingdom Metazoa; phylum Arthropoda; class Collembola; order Entomobryomorpha; family Entomobryidae; genus Tyrannoseira; species Tyrannoseira gladiata. The sequence goes on along the minus strand of JAHZNH010002083.1, from coordinate 18,253 downwards.
ATATTATGTGGCTCGCAAACAGCGGAAATTGTTGTGTTGTTAAAATGAAAAAAATGAGCTTTGAACTGTGGAATTGTCTTCCCCAAGAAATTTTTTAATCCCTCCATGAAAAAGAAAGTCATGAGGTGGTAGGTTAGAAACCTGCTTTTTGGGCGCTTGGGCTACTTAAGTATGGCTCCTCCATTTACCGCTTCTGCAAAAGAGAGCGGCAATATTTAGGTACGTTTAATTACTTCTAGCATCCATAAAAAACTAAGAACCAAAAAACATAGACCTAACTTTAAAATTTTTAGCGTCAATTTTCTTTCTTCAAGTCCATTTTCAATCTTGGGGAAGGGAAAAGCTGTAAGCTATTATATGGCGAAGTTGAAATATTCATGACGCATTCACTTCAAAATAAGCCTAAACAACAGGGCTGCAGTAAATACATCTTGGAGTGAGCTAACTACATAAATGCCAAGTCAGGGGACAGCCTTCAACTAGAAATCAGATTAAATATAGGGATTTTACCTAGTCTATGTACTCCTTAGTTTGAAATTGGAAACAAGTTATTTAAACTAGAATCAATCGCTTTCAAATATAATTATTTCACTGCATTGGTTCTGAATAGCTCTGCGAAATTTTTGAAAAGGATCAGTTTTGGAGTAAGTAAACACCATCCGTGTCCGGGCAAATTTTCTTAAATAACTCTCAAACTGCAATTGTAGGGTCCTCCTGCATAAAAAAAGAAGTTGTCAACACCAAACGCGGATGAGGAAACGGATAAAGAAAGAAATTGCTTTTTTCTGCAAGGCCAACCTAAATTTTATGTAATTTTTGTGGGAAATGTCATGTCATTTGCGCAGTTATAGAAAACGACAATAAGTTTGTAAGTAATGCAATGAGAATTCCTCCTCTCCGGATTTTAAATATGTATGTGAATTAAGGCAACATTAAGGTATATTTCTTTGCCTTTACCACCACCTTATTCCTTTTCGAAGAGCTAGAAAATGCTCTAGCTTGGAAATGAGCTCGTCCTCAACAACTTCCAATAATGTGTACACACGTACATTAACCAGCGGTGTTTGGGCAGGCAGATGGCATAATTTTTCGACAAGGCAGCAGTTGCGGTTGTCCTCAAACCAATTTCTACGGACATGCCACCTCTCCGTGACACATTTCGATTCAGAACCAATTCCTGTTGAAATTTGCAATGCAAGAAGAAAGCTGTCGTGTGAACAAACAGAACGCAATAACATAAAAGCGGACTGGAGCTCGAAGCCATCGTGAATCTTTGACACTAAATACGATATGCAACGTACGAAAAACACTTTGGTCCTTCCTGAAAGCTTAATCATGCAATCACTTCTGGGTCGGACGATAACCAGAGCAAGACTAATTAACGGCACTGTTATTTCCGTAAAAAAGAAATGTCCTATTCACTTCAACCTGTTCTTTATCCACCGGAGCTGTGGTTTCCGTTGCATAAAAATCCATCTCATTTTTAGTATATCGTTAAGGCACGTATGCATGGGATATTTCTTGCCGAAATCCAAGAGAGCTGAACGAACATGCTTACAAATTGCTCGATATTTGGGATAGTGTGAGTGTGTGTGCTCATTTTTAAGGACCAATTACGCCCATGAAGAAGGCTTGATGTTCCGCAGTTAACCGTAATTTAAGCAGTTAAGCAATTTGCAGTCAAACTACAGCAATATATCAATTCTAGCAAATGTAGTGGCAAAATCAACAACCATGAAATTGGCTGGTTGGCTATTTAGCCCACCCGTAACAAACCGTTTTTGCTTGACAAACAAAACACTTAAATGCATTTTTATTCATTTTGGTGAATATAACTAACTATCTGTGATTCCACTGTTGACTCACTTAACCAATGTGACCTACGCGAAACAAAAATGATGGGTTTACCAAATGAAATGACAAGGTTGACCCTGACTAACCATCGTGGCTAGATAGTGGGTGCATAAAGATTTTTAACTTTATTTATTCCATCGGAAGTTTATTTTATCCATCCATCCATAACTAATGTAGTATTCCTTAGTCACTTTTTTTGAATTTTTGATATCTTGATTGGATTAAGGACAATATATAATATTCTCGAATAAATGCAGTTGCTTTGATTTTATTCCGAACCCTTAATACTCTTAACATACAGGCATTTTCTGAACTACTGCAAGGTGTCCTGTCTGGTTGAGGGCATTCATTGAGCCCAGTACAAGAATAGCACTCGACTGCAACATAATAGCAAATCATAAATGCTAGGTGAGACATTTTGCCTGCCAATAGTCGTTAAATAATGACTTGCGCGCGACAACATCAGAAAGTAATGAAGTCCGGAGGAAGGAAAGCCAGAAACGTCCACACACAACTGTTCAATTTGATTTGGACCATGTTAGCGAACGAATGAGCTATGATATTGCCTGTTTTTCGGTGATATTACTTCGACAAATTCTAATTACCAAGAAAAACTGCACGCAACTTATAGTTGTACGACTCAAAAGCTCAAAAGCAAAAGCTCAAAAGACGAGTTTTTACCACATTCGAACGTCCCCAACATCATCGTTTTGAGGACGTACTCTACCATTTCCAGAATTAACATTCTTTTACGAATTTGGATCCTTTTAAGCTCTTTCTCCTGCTGAGCTGCTGGCCCTCATTAGTTAGGCTACCTGCTCATCTGCGTAAAAAACTCCCGAGCAGAATGAAATGAGAAAGCATCACATCCGTTTAATTTACATTTTTCCTCACTTTCTTTTTAATGCGGAAAATATTTTGTTCATTAACCATCCTGTTGTTTTTTAAAGACTGCGTATATAAGATATTGGATAGAGGTCGGCCACCACCTCGGCATAACATTTCCCTCGTTGTAACTTCACACTGGGACATTCTCACGAGCGAAGAGAACTGAATGGAGTGACTTGAATGGTGAATGGTGTAGCGTGGTGTCTGTTGTCTGTGAAAATGTGTCGTTTGACAAGTGATTAGGCAATAGAGGCAGGACGAAGCAACCCTCTCCCTATTTTTCTTCAAGCAAGCAGTAAATACTTATATCCATGTATGCATCAATCACATGAAAAAGCGAAGGACATGTCACAGGATTTTTTTCTATTTCTGATCAATAATTCATTCGTGATTCAGCCACAACGTCCCTGTTAAGATTTTATTTTTGCTTTTTTTCTCAAATTGATTCCTTTCGGGCGAGGTAGTCAGTGTTGGTGGATAGTTTCATAGTTTTTGTGGGGGAAAGGGGGAGACAGAAGGAATGCAAACATGCTGTATAATTCGATATTCTCCCTGAAAAAATCTTTCGTGCTTTCATCCTTCACCGCGCGCTCCTCTCCTTTGTATGCAAATGTAGGTAGATTTTGTTTTCAGTCTGCGAGCATTTCCAACATCCCAACCACATGTATTATGTTCATTCAACATGTGAGCTGAGGCAAGCTCGCAAGTTATTTGCTCATTGTACATGCATACACGTGTAATTCTTTCCTGAAACAAGGAAAATCAGTCATTTAAATATGAATTTCATTGAGGTAGAGGCAACCCTCATTTCTTCTATGAAGTCTACAATTTATTCTCCCAACTTCTCCGAATACTTTAAATGGGGAAGTAGTACACTCTCGAATCGGGGAAACTCAGGATTTTCCTACTTTTTAATGCATTACGCGAATCGCTCCTCTAGTGAGTGAATGTGTCATTTTATCCTTTTATTTGAGTTCGTTTTGTGGCTTGCGTGTTTGCTCTTTGAATAATGCGGAAACCCCTTTTGTTTAGGCACCTTACAATGCGCAGGTACTCTTCCTACAAAAAATATTGTCACGGAGGACACGCTGAAAAATTCTGGAAACTTTGGAAAGGGTGTATTTTCCCTTCATACAAATAAGTAGGTATTCGCATGAAACGAGACATTCCACATTTCCATTCTATTCCTCATTCATTCGACATGACTGGTTATGCGTTGGTGAAGGTAATGGAAACGATGCCTCTGACATTTTATTAAGAATCTTGAAGAGTATTACGGATAGATTGAATTTATTCCTGCTGACTGTTATCATTCTCGAGCAGCCAGAATGCGAAACGAATCACTCTGATGAAATTCACGGACTTGAATCGATGATGATGCGCAAGGTTATGCATAAAAGTCCTTGCATCGGCTTATACACCTAGTGAACGAGTCTCGTGGGAAAATCGAGAGGACTGTTGTTAGAATTTTTTATCAGCCTTCCAACAAACCCAAGCAAATCATTTATGGAACTTTTTATGATGAAGAAAAAGAACTCCTACACCATTACCGTTACAACCTGATAATTCAACGTAATGGAAGTACACATGTAGAACATGGTTCTGCCGGTGTTTTAACCAGAGACTGACTGAGAAAGAATCACTGCACCGTGGTTCGATAAAAATTTTCTCAATACTTTTAAAAAGTAGGTTTATCCCCTTATTGCAGCTGCAAAAATAAAAAATGCTCGCATGGATGACGACAATGCTCACTCAAGTTTGTCTTCTCCTCAGCAAGAATATGTCAAGTCTGAAACTGGAACGGGTTGGCTTGCGACGCAATTCTCGTCGTCGTGTGCTTTTCAAGTTTTAGGCATTACTCAATAACTAAACTGGATAAACAAGTAAAAAATCGTACTTTGTAAATTCCGAATGGAATGTTTCTTTGTGTTTATTTTGCCTCTTGAAACTGACGTAGAGCAATAATTATTCATCAGGATAAGTCATTGTGTACTCGCACGACTATTATTTTCCTTTCATTTTCTGCTTTGTTAGGTGTCAATATTGAAAAACTAACAAATTATGGTTATAGCCTCCTGGGTACGAAAGCTAAGGTGGTAAAAGATAACGCTAGGAACGAGGAAAATGCCAGGAAGGGTGAAGGTTGCATACGTCCAGTTCCACTGGCTGTTGGCCTTAATATAGGAAAGACAGTGTCATTGTGGACGCTGAAAGTAGAACAGAAATAAAATGATAAGCTAACGAATTTTGTGTGAAAGGTTATTTTTAGATGTAGCATTTTGGGCAGCAGACTGCAATAATTTATTACCTAGACTGTTCAGTGGAGCTACTAATACCGCATGCATCCTTGCACTCACCCTCAGTCATTGTCAAAAGACCGATCTCTCTGTAAAAAATAAAGATGCCTATTTAGGAATAAAAAGACTCAAAAAATCTCATTTGCGGAGATTTTTTCCATTTGCCATTGTCATTATTACGTGGTTGATGTTGGAGATGCTGTTGATGTTGATGCTTCAGTAGTCTTAGTAGTAGGGCGAGGCTTAGATGTGGTTGTAATTGTTGTTGTTTTGGCGGACGTTGTGGATTCCAAGGCTTTTTCTGTCGTTGTCGGGGTTGTGCTCGTCTCCTCGATCTTCATTTCCTGATCACAATCCAATTTATCCCCTGCACTGCCACTCGGCCATTCCGTTTTAATCATTGAGCTCCAATTGAAGTCTGACGGACTCAAAGAGCAGTTCCCGTTTCGATCACACAATTGCCAATGAGTTCTTTTGAAAGAGGCACTATCCGGATTAGTGGGATTGTGATCCTTCGTTGCATCACACACCCCAAAGGTCAGAGCATGGTGGAAGTGGGGTGCTTTAGTAACGTTTGTGGTTTCCAGTTGCAAGCACAACCGGTCCGAGGAGGAGATTGCGTAGGCGATTTCATTCCTCCCATTGTGATTTTGATTGGAAGAGCAAGAATTGGGTTTTAACTTGGTTAAGTATTGTCCACCAAGTCGGAATCGGGATTTCCGCAAATTGCATTTCTGAATCGAGAGTAAAGACGATATTGATGAGAGGCAGTTTGTTCCAGATGCTGAAGCTGAATTTCTGGGTTTGCTTGACAAACGAATTAGGAAGGATGTGAGGGGCCGGGGCCTTTCGTAATCCGATCTCTCATCTTCATCGTCCACATCCGCAGGGTGAACGTCAAATGTTTGCTCGCCCTCTTGGATTTTTTGCAGTCTATCAAAAAAAGAATTAATTCCTTGGTTAGATATAATCTGATTCTCTTCTCTGATTTGGTAATCTTTTTATGGAATATTGACTGACCTTTCAGGAAGGTTCCACAAGCATTTGTCTACTGTTATGGTGGTGAGCTCCTTTGCCCGGATACACCAATCACCGGTCAGAGATTTGATTGAGACTTTTGCAAGATTCGATTTCTCAATCAGGAGCACTATCATGAAGATTGAGATGAGCAGTGCGTTCTTTCTAAATTGTCCCATCTTTTCTGATTATTATACTTGCTTTTGTCGAAATTAGAACTAGGTGGATCATTTTTTTGTGTTAGATTGAAAATGTAGCTGACATCAGCACCGGCGTCAACTGTCAAATTAATTTTATGCGGAGTCGATGGTGTTCCCTGTCATTGCCCGTTACAGGAAGAAAAAAAATGTGGGATTTCAACACACGGAACAGCTAGTACATGACCATTGGTTAACCACAATCACAGTTGGGTTTTCTCACACGTAGTTTTTGAATGCATGCAAAAAACCAAGCTTCCATATGCACTTCCCTTATCACGTCAGATACTTATGCGAATTCAGTATCCGGAGATTTGAAGCATAGAATGACGTAGATATTTTTGCGATGTTGGCAAAAAGAAATAGTTTGGCAAGTCATACGTAACTTTGCGCTTGTCCTTGTAATTGACACCACATTAGGGTGGGATTGAAGCGGAGCATATTTCATTTGTTTCGGGGAATGAGATGGAATATTTTGTTTGGGGCCACGACCGCAAAAGGAAAATCGAACATTTGATGAGCCGAAGTGGAAAGAGCAGGGCCAAAGTCAAGAAGTATGCTTCGTGGAAAAATTTCTTGCAGGAAGACTAATTTTACTCACAAATAAGTATGTATCAGCATTGATTATTTGCTTCGCTGATCCAAACAAAAAGAAAAGTCATGTGTGAACAACATTTTCCGAGATTATTTGGAAATGAGAAATCAGAACAAGCAAGCGCTAAGAAGTACAAGAGTACAAAGGCACAAGAGTATTGGTATTGGTTGAGGGTGGGATTGTCATTCCCATACGTGACTCATGTTATTCTAGAGTTTACTGTTAGACTAAATACTTGCTTCCAGGAAAAGTTGTGACTAGTGACTAATGTCCTTTGTCTCCTTTCTTCCTTGAAACGCTACCGTGGTGGTGGAGCTGCTAAATTCATAAAATATTGTCGGTGATTCGCTTGATTCATCATTTAATCCTGATGGTGAGCCATGTTTTCTCTCCATTGTAGTATCACTATCGTGCAGACTTTCTCCCCGTGAGCAGCGGAAGAGGAGAAAGTCAAGGATGACAGGGAAATTGAATAAATAATGCAAAAACCTGAATCGGATCCATGCAATCCATATGTTTCACACATCCCTTCCCAGTGGCTGGCCCTGGCTCGCTTGTCCGGGATTCACTAACAGTCATGAACACGTTTTTTCAAAAAGATGTTTACTCACCGATAGCTTCACTCGGAACAGTTTTGAATTGCATAAATGTGAAAGTTATACCATAGGGAGAAAAACTTGCTAGAATGGCGTGAGAGTGGTGGGGAAGGTGGGTCGCTCCTGACTCTTGGCTGTCTTGACCTGACAATAGGCGTGAATCCATCACATCAACATCACGAAATTCCTGAATACTGAGCGATGATGATGTGATCCAATGGTGATAATTTTCGTTCCCTTTTGCTCAACTTTTTTCCATTCTGATTCCATCTAGAGTCAACACCAAAAAGGTGGAATATTGAACGGGATCAGACGATCAGATCGGAGTGTGATGATGATTCATGATACGAGGAGATACACAACTGCCCATATATAATCTTTTATATTGATACAAATATTATAGCTAGGAAAAACGGGCGAAGGAAATAGGTATGGAATTAGATGCCATAAACGTCTTCAGGGGTGTGGGTGTGGCAGGCCTTGCTTGCCCATCAACATGAACTGAAAAAAGTGGAAATGGAATGCATTAGGGGATGCATAAATGGAACACTCCATTATCACAACAGTGGGTCTTTTAAAAAGCATCTAAGCATTTTAATGACGCTTCACTTGATTAGTTTTCATGAATAGAAGCCAATATCCCATTCTCCTTATCTGATCGTGGCAATAATAATAAAAATGATAATTTCAGCTCCTCAATTTTCCATCCGAACACTGTGGTGGCTCAAGCGTCAGTCATGCCATGCCATGCTACAGCAGAGCATTACACTATATATTTTTTATTGTTGTGCCCAACCGTACAATTTAACTCTTATCTGAAGTAATGTGATACATACAATTCTTTTTCTCTCCCTATTTTTTGACAGATTACTCTATGCACTGTGGGCTACGGGGACATCGCTCCGGAAACGTGGATGGGCAAGCTGATTGCCTCATTTTGTGCTCTGATGGGCATCTCCTTTTTCGCTCTTCCTGCGGTAAGTTCGAACATATTCTTTAAAAATATAAGTATATCAAGTGTAAGCCTAAAAACCTTCCCCTTTTTTCCATTTAACCAAAGAAAGTACTACTACTACAATAGTACTACGACTACTACTGGTAGTCCACACGAACACAGGAAAAAACGTCCACTGTTACATAATACAAATAGTATTGATCGAGGGAAACAATTTTTACGGGTGTCACGAAACATGCATGTCCTCCTGTCACTACATCCCTGCTACTACTTTTCCAGGCGTATTTGTTGACTCCCGGAATAACCTTAAAGGGAAAGCTACTGAGCCACTTTTATGGCTACTACTATTTAAACCTATTTCGTCTTACCAAAAGATGCGGGAAAAAATCTAGTCAGAGTCATTCGATCGTTTTTCTATTTTCTTGAATGACAGCGGCGGAAAAGCGAACTGATTATCATGGTGGGTCGATTTACTCCACTTGTCAGTCACAAGAAAAAGATAAGAACTGGATCGGTTCGGTCTAATAAAAAATAGTAATTGAGCAAACACCTACATACTACATATATCCATCATTCATTTTTATACGGAAGCTAGTACTTATATTGAATGCGAGACGAGACGGTTGGACAGCAGTGCAATTTGGTGATGGGAGAAAGTTTTTCGTGCTTTAAGCTTATACGTTCATAATATGGATTTACTAGAGCGACTTAAAATTAACATGGATTTCCCTTCCCTCCTCCATGATATGGAAAACAACAAGGCCTTGTTGATTCATCGCCCTAGTAAGGGAAATCATCATCATCATCATAGCTATCGTTGGAGCAGTGGGAGATTCAATGGTGCATTTCATCAGATAAGTACTAGAGTAGGCATTTCTCTTCATGTAAAACTAATTAAAGTGCTTCAACGATTCTCGTCTGGCCTAAATCAGGATTAAAGTCTGAACTTGTGGGGGGTTGTCGTACGTTTTGACGTGTGTAGGGAGCTTATGGTGTTATTATTGCTGTATCGGGTTCATTTCGATGGGCTGATGAGCTGTCAGACGAGGAAATTCATTGCATTTTTTTGCTCATGGCATCTCAACTTCCTGTGAGTGATACGGGCTTAACTTAACTACTATTCATGAGTGTGTAGAGTGGAGAAAGGAAAACGTAATGCGATCCAAGATCCAACGAACTAACCCTCACAATCACATCACAATCCTTTTGTATAGGGTTTGTTGTACAAAAAGCCTTTCGTTTTGTTCCATTCTCCTGACTGACTGAGCGAGTTCCATTACATCTGACTGACTCACAGTAGTAGTACATTCTTATACGTGGCAAGGGAATCTTCAAGATCATGTTCACTATTTAAGGCGGATTCATTTTCATGTTGTTCACCCTCCTTGTTTACCATTTCTTCCTGATGTGACGTGCATGTGCAAAAGAGCAAGTGATGTCGATTACTTCTTACTACTACTTTCCGGGCGAGGGAGGATGTGGGTGAAAGCTTTTTCTTCCTTGTGTAATTTCATACTTATTATCTATAATACAAGAGTAGTAATACAACCTATATTTGCTCTTGCATTAGGAGGAGTGTTGTTTGGTTGACAAAGGAAAGAGTTTTAATCTGGAACAACGTGACTCGCTTTGTTGCTTCATTGATCAAGCGAGAGTTTTGCAGCTTGTACATTATAAATAGTAGTAGGCCGCCATACATCGAAAAATGCATAAATTCATGTTGGAACTAGCTTGTTCTACTTACTTTTAGCTGGAAGTTTGGAGCAAAATAATGTGCCATCGAGAAAGCGCCACACGACGCCGTCTTATCAAATGAATTAAGCATAACTCATTAGTTTTATTAAAAAGTACGCCGCTTCCTCCGGAATACTTAATGAAATACTTTTACAGACTACGCTGAATCGTCTTCTTGGAAGAACTGGAGAATGAGCTGGCAATGAAATAAGCCTGATGAAGACGATGCTAAATAGAGGAACGTTTCTGCCTCTACTGGGGCAACCTCAGACAAAGGATATAAAAATGGGAAGTTACGCATGAAGGAATCAAAAAGCACTTCATTAACATTTGATTTATGATGGGACATGTTATGGAACGATGGCGTCCTTGTGTCTTAAAAGACGAGTTTATCAAATTATATGACTTCTATGGAATAACCTTGGGTTAGATGACTACACTTCAGGTTCAAATTATCAAAGAATGCAACTGCTACCATTCAAATGAGAAAAATGTTATATAATCCGAATTAATCATGTAAAACAAGTCCTCTTGATTATATATTAATGATAATTGTCGTTATTTTTAATTCTTCATCAGTTTCATCAAGTGTAGCCGTCGCTAATAATTAAGAACTACTGAGAGTACTGAGATCATGGAAAAGAATCTACACGTTTGATCTGGATCTCATGTGAGCCTTGATCCCTCCTTTATTCGTTATCTTGCATATTTTTTGAAAAAGAAAATAAAGGAAAACGCTGTCATTAATTTCGTCTAGTAGAGGATGACTTTTGCTGGAAGTCTTTTCATATTTATCCGTTCCGATGATGATTACAGAAGTTCCAAGAAAAGTGTAATGCCCTTTATGATTACAGTCGGTAGACTAACTGCGGTCACGATTACGCATGCATGCTTATTTACGTTCGTATTACTTTTCAATATTTATCCCTGCACGAGAAGTATAGACCACGATCTTTGAGCAATTCATTCTAGAAACTTGCTTCCAGCAGTAGACGAACGGAGGCGTGTGTGTCATTGCCATTTATTGCATTATAATTTCATAAGAATAGCTCATAGGCCCTATAGGCACAGCATAAACAATCAGGAAAAGTGGGAAAATACATTAGTTTTTCTTCCTCGAGCCGATGCGAGTCGACCTCCAGTTCTGGTTCTCTTCCTCTCTTCTTCCTCTCCCAGACCCACCACGATTCAATGCAACCAAGAGACCAGCAGCAGCAGCACGCTGGAAATGTGATTGCTGAAACAAGTTTATGGTCTCCCATGCAGTTTCCTTCCCCTCTGCAATAGTTACCACACACGGATAAAAAATTGTTTGGAGGAAAAAGCAAAAGCCAATTGCAGGAAACTGTGGTAATGGGATGTCGTCCGATGATTATATGGTTGACTCGGTCGTCTCCTATTTTCTCTGCGTGCCGTGACAAGTGGGAGCCTACTGACTCAGCCTAGCGAAATAATAATAAAATGCGTGTATGAAACGAAACGATATCCACCCATCCCATAACATAAAACATAACGTATAAGTAGTTTAACCTAGAAAAAAATTTATTTGGGAAGACACGGTCGGTATTTAAGTGTACATTCTTACACACTTAATTCCTACAGTTGGGTGGGTGAGTGAATGGAACTATCTATTATTTTACACCACATTCACATTTTCGTGGAGTAATAATAATAGTAGAGCATCATTCTCCAATCATAAATACTTTATACGGTTCCATTCTCTCTTGTCTGCGAATTTTTTTAATGTTTTGCCACTTTGTTCCCGCAGTTAATATTTTACACGCCCGACTGCCCATCACCACCATTGAGTGGTGCGGGTGGGTGTATCGATTACATATTTAAAATACTCACGTCTTTCATTGAATTATGTTCTTTAGCCCTTCCATTCACTCCTGAAATTCCTTCCGTTGAAAAAAATATTAGTCCACAACTTTGGTGAATGCAGTACTTTTGTACAAAAGAAAAGGGCTTGAGAAGCTGATCAGTAGTGTAAAATGGAGCATTTTTTTTATAAATGCTCAACTTCGTAATGTTTTTTTGTTCCCATCCATTAAAGACTCGCTAGAGCTATGATTACTCCTATTGTAATAATAATTGTCCTTCCATCTCCGTCCGAGGAGGACTGGACACACTTACTTTAGTACTTTGCCGCATGCACTGACTGACTGAACAATGAGTGTGGGCCTTTCCATTTCATGATTGCTCTCTGGATATCGATGGAAATCCATTAAAAGTTTTTAACGCCCTGCCTAAACGAGGAACCGTTGTCACTATACATGCTCTATTAATTTATAAGTGCGCGCTGCACGCCGCGATTCAGCGTGGAGTCGTAAAAGAACGTGTTCTGAACCAACAATAATAATATGGTTATAGCTTGTCGACGGTGTCGGTGATGGAGGCAACATAAAAATTTATCCTTGAGCTAAATACATTCTACCACGTTCTGACTTTCTCCCGAAGCAGTTGTTTGCCATGAATGAAGTATTTTCTCGGGTAATGTGATACTACCCATCCATCTACGAAGCGTCATTTTTTTGTTTGATTTTAGCCTACTGTAGTATAGTTTCTAACTGGGTATTGTTATGTTCCCTTCTGATTGAAAAAGGATGATGACTGGTACATGGTTTTGGTGCTTTGTGTTTCTTAGCGAGATGCTCAATCTTTAGAGTCCAGCCAAAGACTTAGACTCAGGGCATTTCTCCAGTTATAATATTAAATATTGACAGTCCACATGACATGACGGAACATCTGACATTGCTCCAGGATGGGCCCGTCTGTACACAAAAAAAGCATCCTTAGAGTTCGCCTTCAGTCCAGATATAAAACTGAAGATCAAGGCAGACTTTGTTCACTTCTGGCTTCACGAGTCTTTATTCATGGAAAATGCTTGCATCAGGGTTTTTCAAAGATGGATTGTGACCGCTCTCAAATGGATTCAAGAAAACCAATCCATTCTGCGAACCACACTAGTTTGTTTAGTTTCCATTTAAAAACTAAAAGTCCAGCTGCAACATAAAAGGGGAAGGAGGAAAACGAAACGAAATTGATTCTCTACGCGTCAGCTGAAACAATGCATTGATTACTTTCACAATGACAGCACTCATTCCATTCCCTACATTATAAAAAAAGGATTTCCTTTCTCTTCGAAACGTTTTCACCGAATCAGCAAAAGTGTGTCGTTTTTTCTACGAAATGCACATGGGAAAGTCGTGCTCTTAAAAAGGGGAAGAAGAAAGGGATATGCTATTTTATGCAAAAAAATGCTAGAATCCTTGTAGCTTGTTGGATGCTAATTCTTCACTCGAGTTTCGCAATCATCCATGCCAATTTCTATTTTCTTTCATGGATTCAAGAAAAGAGCACGTGTTGTACATTTTATATTCGAGGGAACAACATTTCAGAGTGCTCACTCGTTGTTTGAAGGATTCGCATGGGAAAGAAAAAAAATCCATTGATGTGGTCCGCACAGCCAGACTGTGAGTAAAAAAAGGTCCATTCCAACCAACCGACAAACGGCCAAGCACACAGCACACAGCTATAAAGATGTGTGTGTTTATACTTCTTCCCGTTTTTTCGCGTGAAACTGGATGAGAAACTTGCGAAGAAATAATTATTGCCTGAAACTATCTCAGAGAAAATCCCTTAAAAGCCTGTTGGTAGTTTATGGCCTTTCTTGCCAGAAGTCAAGTTACAACACTTCAGCAAAAAATGGCTTTTCCGACAGAGCAGAGCGAAAGTAAAGCTCTGGATGTGAGCATGCAAACAACCATCCGGAGACATGGACCTGCATAAGTATTTAGAGGAGTTAATGCCTACCACTACCATCTTACTATCCCATCTTCATTTTGTTGTATGAGGAGTAATAATAATACTAAATACCTATTTCGTACAAGGAAAGGGTAAAATTTTCTCATTTCATTTGATTTGGAAATGGGAAGAGATTTTCGAAAAAATGAGCATGCGTGGAGGGGAAGATGCGGTTGTTCTACCAAAATAAAGAAAATCTACTCGCAGTTATGACAGAAATTTACTCGATTAAAAGTGCATTTGGCGACCCCTCCTCAACAAAAGTGGACAATTTCAGAGTCTATTTGTTGCGGTAATTTTGCTTTTCCTCGTTCTTTGAGAAAAAACCCGGTCGCTTCACGCTCACTCCAAACTTGGCTCTTGTGTTCACTTCGTTAAGCCCGGGATCGGGATGTCTGCGTTTGAGACATCCGAGTGAGAGTGTCACAATGGGCTAAATCCTGTATCCATTGCTGCTGATCTTCATTCCACCCCATTTGCGGGACACAATTGATATCGCCCTGTCTGCTTTGCGGGGTTGGGGCATCACATTGTTTGCTGGTATATCGATTTTGCTGGTACACTGGATGACTTAAGTAAAGCCTACCGTAGTGCAAAACATTTCTCTCCATTTCCTTGAATTATTTATGGGGCTGAGATTTTTACTAGTTGTAATTAACCGGAAAACTACTACTACTAGATATGTATGTTGCTCCAACATTTTACTTGCAATATCGCATTTGTAGCAATGCACTACTTGGTTTTGGAAAAGTTTCTCGCTTATTGCACCGACGATACACCGAACCTTAATTAGAAGTGAAGTTGGCCGCATGGTGTGTGGTGCCAGCTAACGTTAGAAGTGACGTGACTTGATAGTCTAATCCCACATTTTAAAGGTCATCCTGTGAATACTTCAACCAATCGCGGTGAGGTGGTTACGCTGACGTAAGCGTAACGGCATTATTGGGCAGCTGAAAAAAGTCCGAGTGCTTACTGTGCCTCGAAATAAATATGCGCAATTCTCACCGGACTTTCTAAAAATGGCGGAGTTTGGGACTAGCCCATTGCGTTCCATATAGTTTGGAAGGTGTCTATTTGTCCTCTGATCTTCCCACCCTCTCAAGTAAATATCCCAAAAGAAGACTGTTTTTTCCAAGGAGTGTTGGATTTCACCAGATATTTTCACCTATTCTCAGTTGGCGTTTACATAAGCCCACAGATAGAGGATATGGATAGTTTGTTCTGTTGTTTGATTGTGATACTGCGATATGTGAGCAGAAATCAGGCAACAGAAGAAGACCCGCTGCTGCCTTGCTGGCATTTAGTATTTCTCACGCCGAGTTTGGCTGTGGGATCAGCGCGTCTGCATTTTGTGCACATAAATAAATGAAGACAAGTGAAACCATCGGTTTGGGAATATTGGAGGCGGAGGAGGATCGCTTCTCCTCGAACTGAGGAGCACATGGGGAAAGGAGAGAAAGCAGATGATATTAGAAAATGCTTCTTCCCAAGGAGGAAACTCACTCAATGAATATATGCATACAATTTAGTGCAGACGGCTTTGATGCCCCACACTCGAGCAATGTGTGACCAACCGACCGAGCAAACCAACCGCCACATGATATTTACAATTTTGCTGAAGGCGTCGCAATATGTCGCTTTTTTATTCGATGTGGGCAGCCTGGCGAAGGAGTCAAGTCTATCTGTCAAGCTCTAAGCCCGATTGGCTGGAAAGGAGGAAGAAGTGATGCGATATTTCGGCTGGGGAGAAAGTCCCTACATTTAATAAAAAAAGAGAGATGGAGAGTCAGCATGGACGAGAAAAAGAAATGGTGGAGCTATTGTGTTCCTTCGATCAAAAACATTACTCATTCGCTGGAATAACCTTTCTGGAGGAATCTTGTTTCAAGTGGCTCTGGTTCTTCTGTCATTTATACATCCGGAGAGGAGATCAAGAGACTTTCTGTACTACTCCTGTTCTCTCTATATGATCAAGTACTTCATGTCTGTTTTAAAGGATACCCTTCAGTAATTCGGATTTCCATCGAATCGAGCAGTTTCCAGCTGTAGGGGTTAACGAATGGAGAGCGTCAAACAGAAATAGAAATAATCAGGAAAGTCCAGGCCAGGTCTTGTACTCTTCGTTTTAAGTTCGGGAAAGCTGAACTGCTGGATTGGATTCGGGAGTGATATGATGCCACTGTCGTAATATGAGCTGGCGATTGAAATCTAATCATAATTCTATGAAATGGAAAAAGCCCCAAACTGTTTAAGCGTTTGAAACGGGAAAAGTGAGGGGGTGACTGCAACTGTGACTGCTGGTAAATATTCTGTACCCACGCGCTGGTATTTTCTCAATCATATTTTCTGCCTTAAAAAAATAAGTATTTCTTATGATTGGCAAGAAATTGGCTACAAGAAGCCTTCATGAAAAAGCAGAAAAGAAGAGCTTTTACATTCATTATCAAAACTTCGAAACAGCCGAAATCTCCTGCCCTTTCCTTCCTGGAATCTCTTTCCAATATTCCTTTGCATTGTTCACATGTGTTATTGCAGGTTTTAATTCAAGCATATTTATGTAAACCTGTGATGTATCAATGCTTTCCATCAAAAAATATGTTTTAATGCTATGGAGATTTCTCTTTGTTCTTTGGTAGTAAAATTACTACGTTTTAAAACTGTATGTAATGTTGCCATTGCAGACAATGCCTGTGGCGCTGTTACGCTGCAGATGAGAACTCATGTTCAGTCGCTACCTGGAAAATACATCTCACACCATTGCCTTCACCTCCAGCGTAAGTTCATTTTAAATATCATTCTCTTATCGTTAGACCAAAGGCCAAGGATTTCCAAACTCCATTTTAAGTACAATAGTACAATATGCATTTTCGTGTGGTCAGGATTTGGTAAACATCTGGGAGTTGGTAAACGTTTGAGCTTTCTCTTAAGACACATTTTGAATTGACTGAGCACTGATATCTTTTATGATATACGTTTGATATATCGTTATCGCATGATATTTTAATCTTGTGAAATCTCCAATGATTCATTTTATCCGTGAAAATGTTTTGCATAATTAACATTATCACTTGTTGTTTGCCTTGATGTCACATAAATAAGTAAATGTTAATTATTTTGTAATCTGGAGTCTTAAGCACATCCTTATTTCTCGTCTCTATTTTTTATGAATTTCGTCTGTGTCTTAAGCATCAACATTTGTGTTTATTTTAGGGGTAAGGTCCCCTCGTTGTCTAAAGGACCTCATGAAGACTCGTTCAAGTAAATGATTTGAGAACATTTTACGCTACCACTAGCTTTAAATCTGCTATCTACGTAGCAGTAGATTACTCACGCAATTAATTAAAATCATATTTTTGCAATTTAAACACTAAACTGCTTGATTTTTGCTTAGCTTTCTAGTACCGTAGACCATTTTAAAAAGTATATATAATGATAAGTATTTTAGAATCTGACCCACTCACAAAAATGCACAAAATTTTAACACCATTCTTTATGCAGCTCTATATGTTCCTTGTATACTTAATTTCCGACTTCTTCCAACAAAGTAATGTAAGAAGGACTTACAACTTTCATGTAATCTTTCCCAAGCGATGTCCAGTTTTTATAGCTAAAATTAATCCTAACATGCGACCATAATTAACAATGAAGACAGAATGTGTCTTGATGGAATGTCTATAATGGTTTAATTCTTTCCCAGGAGTTTCAAGCATAATGCATCATTCGTGATGACGCGTTGGCCTACGATACGTCGCCACAAATCGCTACGACCTCCGAGCCCATCGCCCTCACTACAGGCGAAAGAAGCGAATAAGTTGAATCGAGGAGACAATGAAACAACAGGAACTGCTCCCGCTCAGCTTCCAGTAGTTCATGGGGTTCCAGCTCCCGTCCCAAGACTTCTCCCCAGTGCTAGTCAGGATTCCGTTGGGAGGGACGAAAGCTCTCTGCATGACATGTGCGAGGAGAATGAGGAGGTAAGGGATTGAAGGGGATAGTACATATAATACATAATGATAATGAGATGTTACTTGTATGTATAATATGTCAAATGTTTTCAAAAGTATCGGTTCAAATGGTTTATGATGCTGATGATGAATATATTTCACCTATTAATAATTATTACTATTGACCTATCAATAACCATTCAACATTTCATTTCGGACTTTTTTCAGGGTATGGTGGGAGGGAGATGGCAGGAGCTCACTCCAAAGCATAAAGCGGCCATTAGAGCGATAAGAAAGGTATTATGGGTTGTTTGAAGCTTGTTATGATTAATTTTAGCTATAAAAACTGGACATCGCTTGGGAAAGATT
>JAHZNH010002082.1:0-10307 GCA_027744355.1 Tyrannoseira gladiata | reverse complement strand
CTTATCACATCGAGTGCATTCATTGCATTACTTATTATATTATTATTCTTAATATAAACTGCTCACGGTGAGCGCGCATTGTACAGTGGTTTCCGAGCAAGGATAAGTAATATTTCATACTGAAGAAGACTATGAAGGTGTTTTTACGAAGTAAGTAGTAGTTCTTTTTTGCAACGCAAACGCAACACGACATTAACCTATCACCTTTTAATGTGGATCGATGCCACCTTAAGCCTCAAGGTGGGTGGGTGATGGCTAAGTGGGTGGAGAGGGGAAAAGAGTGCCGAGGTTGGTAAATCCTTTGTTGTTGTTGTTGTGTGTCTCTGGCACCGCATCATTATCTCATTTTTTTCTGTGAGTGCGCTCCTCAGTAAGTGATGCCCGTTCATTAAATTCTAACGAGTTATTTTGTAGGAGAGGCAAGCTCGAATGTAGAGTAACTTTATACACTAATGATAAATAATCATCCTGAGTAATATTTTCTCTAGTTTTTTTTTCACCCTTATTTATTTTTAGTTCCGAGAATTAATCAAAATGATGATAGCTACTTACTTATCATGTACTTTGTACTGTATTGTATGGTGACTCCCTAACGAAGATTTTTAGTCTCCGCACACGCTAATATTCTAAAGTGATACTTAAAGAATGAGTGGGTTCCTGCTTTTTGATGTATTGTGTAAGCTCTATCGATTTCGAGAGTTTGTTCTACCAACCTAAATATCAGTTTTGAGGGTGCGCGCTTGAACCAAAGCATCTAAATAGCTAGAAAATGAAACAGTAAAGCCATAAATAGTCGTGCAAAGCGTAAGCTGGGAGAGATGAAAAATCACTTTAGAAAGACAAGTAACAGCACCGCATTAATATCGAGATTCGAATCGTGATTCGTTTCAAGAAATCGAAACTTTAGTCAGGGAGTTCTAGTATCGTGAAGTGAGATCGGGGATGGCGTGAAATGGAATAGCTTCCTGATATGGCTTGCCTATTGTTTCGTAATCGAGTAAATTCAAATCACTAATAAGGAATGTAGTCGCATGATAAGTTTCGAAAAGGTAGGAAATGGAGATAAGGATCAGAGCCCGAACTTAAGAATCATTAAAAAAATTTTGCAATTCCACTTGCCAAAACCTTTTGAAAGAGATTCAAAACAATTTGAAATTATTGAATTGGTGTCTAAATCAGCTAGAGTATTAAAATACTTGTGTCTGTACAATCAGAGTGAAATCAGAACCAAAGTCTATTCATGAAATGATTCCCGGATTAATGAGTACCTAAAATTAGGATTTTTTGTGATGAAATGAATGTGTATTTTTTTTGTAAGTAGTCCATCGATCAGCCCGATCGATGATCCCTCCCTTCTCCATTAAGGCATTAAGTATGATTAGAGCTACTGTATCCCTACGTATTTTCTTTTTTTGCTGTTCGACGAACTGACCTTTCCTGATCCCAAGTTCAGTTACGCAACTGCAGTGGAGGACGTGGTAAACATGCCAAAAGAATTGATAGATAGATAGGTATAGATCAGGATGATGCATTATACTAGATTATGTATTCCTCTGGAATCTAACTCATTTTGTTCTGGAGATGTGAATGCCAAAATGTGTACCTGGCTACTTGCCAACGAGAGGGAGTGTGTCGATGTTTATAATCCTCTCTCAGGAGGAATTATATATTATTTGCGTACAGTGATACAATGATATTGATGATGGAACCTGTAAGCTTGAGAATACCTAAAAATAGGCTGAAGTACCTACTACTATCATCTTCAAATTCTACATATAAATATTAATTACTTACTTAATCATACTTAATGCTACTGAGATTGTGAAGTCGAAAAGAAAGAACAAAGATTTTATTCCTTGTGTTCCCACAAAAAAACACCCAAAATAAAGAGGAATGCACAAGAATAACAAAATTTTTTTCCTCCAGTTTCTTCTGGAGGTGAGTTCGAGTGTCTAGAATCTACTGGTCAGAATTAATATATTTGTCGAGATTTTTGTAGGAATCTCCCCTGTGGATATTTCCCCAAAAATATTGACGAAAATAAGTATATTTATGCTTAGCAGGAAGCACAGAGTCGCGTGCACGAACAGGAGCAACATTTTTTTTTCTCAAGCTTTTCTACTATTTTTCATACAATTTTTCTGTCAAGGGAAAAAAATAAGTTTTTCTCGTAGTGTCACCCTGACTCTAGGAAAAAAAATACTGAAGTGAGCTAAGCTATAGTGCTTTGTCATGCAAATATATAGGAGAGTGTCACTTCATTAAAAAGAATTTTTTTAGTCAAAAGATGTAGATAAAAGTATATAATATAAATTACCTAATTTTGTGTAAGCCTAATAATAATACTTAAATTGTCCTATAAGTGTATCTGTAAGTATTAATATTCGATAGCGCAAGGTAATGTATTCATTAAATATGTTATTGATACACGCAGTTGTGTTGTGTTGCGTTGCATTGCAGAGATTGATCGATCGATCAAGTCAAGTCTAATTCAATTATGATCACTTCACATCGTTTTCCTGTTATCATCTTCACGGAAAAAAAATCGATCATAATGATGATGTTCATGATAGTGATCATCTCGTTTTAGTTACTTTACTTAATTATCCAGTTCACCAAAATCACGCCCAAGTAAAGTGAAGTGATCTGGTTATTGGTTTGAAATGAATGGTTGTTTTTGTTGTACTAAATACTACTGGTTTTCGTTAGAGTGTGCGACGACGACGGTTAGGTTTAATTGAATGAGACAAGGTGAATGGGAAGAAGATGCTTGCCTTCTTTGTTTTTTAAAGTACCTTTCTTTTTGATCAGGGGAATTTGAGGTTGATTCGCACACCCAACGTAAAACGAGATCGTTTGTATTTTACGTTTTATTATAATGCATTGAAAGAGTTTTCGTCGAGTTTCTGTAATGATAGGAGTGTAAAGATGACTTTGAGAAAGGAAAAGATTGTGATTGATATTGGCACTTTTTTGTGATGATTATGAAGGTGGTGAAATGTACTATAGGCGTGGAGAGAAATGTTGTATTGTATTCTGAACTGTTTGATGTTACATGTAAATGATTGCGTAATAAACGATTTTTTCAGTATTTAAGCTTGGAAAAGAAGAATTCGAATGAATTTGAAATGGATGGAGTTTCCTTAAGTGCATAATAAATTGCTGGTTCCACATAGAAAGCACGAGCATATGGGCACGGGTTCCAGTCGTTCGTGTTGTTTTTAATTAATCCACGAGATCGAGAGCGCTTCCCCTAAAGCAAGTAAATGCACGTGTCATTGAGTTCGGCACGTTTGGTAAATTTGCATAAGCCACCTCAATTTCAATTTCGAGATTCACACGGAAGCTGGAGAAGGAAAAGAAGGTCGTTCGTTTCATGGCACTAAAAATGCGAAATGGCATCCGAGATTCCTGAAATTAGAAAGGATTGGGATTGGGTGCTTCCTCAACCTCAACTGGAGCGAGTAAACAAAAGGCGGAATGAATGAAGGGAGCATAAGTCTTTTTTTCCAGGAATGCATTTCCATTTCCTTCTGGATGCGGTGATGAAAAAAAATACGGGGGAATTTTATGTCGTTTTGACCCATTTTTTATGGGCTTTAGTAGTACATACTTCAATTCCTCCTCTCCAATTCAGTGAATCGAGATCGTCATCCTCAGCCCCACTCGTCCTAATTTCATTTCTGTCGAGAGGGGAAATCCACACAACAACCGAGCTTGTAAAGTACTAATATATTTTTTGGATAGGGAAGGGAAAGTGCTTCCTTCCAGTATTCCAGTGCTCAAAGCTCAAGCTCACCCATTCATGTTGCATTACGTAAGTGCATTTTTTCCGCGTGGAGGATGAAAAAACACGGAATAACAAGGATGGCTTTGCTCATTCGTTCACTCCTGCCTGTGATGTTTGGATTGAATTGGATGTATTGGAAATGGAAGTGAGTTCCAGTTCCAGATTGAAATTCCAACTGATGAAGAATATAACCCACTTGCTAATGGAAAGTACACATGATGAATGATCGAATGAAAGAACAAACGAATACTGATCGAGTTCATTTCTTTTCATCATTACCTTTCACTTTCCCACCATCCAATTTCCCGTTGTCGAAATTAAATTGAAATCAGTAAGGTAAAAAAAAACATCATGCCTTCTGGAGTTTCGAGGTTGTTTGGAAGTCGGAACGGAATGGAATGGAATAAGAATGAATGCATTGGGCCGAAAAGATTCGTATATTCCGGTATTTCTTCACATTTGATGATTGCTAACATATAAAGAACAAAGAGTGGATCGAATGAGTTGGATAACGAAATTAAGTAAGTGAGCACTAACTGACTGAGGGAGTGAGTGCCCCTTACGTAATTTTCAATGAGGGGATCAGAACCAGAGCCGAAGGCGAACTTACCCATTAGCAAAGTTGGTATTCATATATGACATCACTTCGGTTTATTATGACATCCCCCCAAATGCCAGAAGGAAGGGGCAATAAAAGAGAGAGATGTATATTATTTATTTGCAATGGTGATGTGATGAGATATGCGATGATCAACATATCCTGGATTGCACTACATTTAAATATCAATAAAATGAAGAGCGTGAAAATATTTTGATTATGTACTTTATTGGCGAAACGGTTGCGTCAGCTTCTATTTTCTGGTGGTAATTTTTCCCTTTTGTAGAGCCCCATCCTCCATTTTAATGACAATATAATTATAGGCGTCCAGACGTAATTTTAATGCTCGCGCTAACCTTCAAACTTCGATTCGGCTGCGCATTTTCGGATTGGTTTTGGGTAAAACAGAAAACTTAAAAAAGTTTAATGCAGTCTGTCCCAGCTGGACGAAAAGGTTTATTTTTATTGTCGGTCTCGTCCTTTGTTTGAATCCACGAGAAAAAGGCTCACGCGCCTTATATTGATGCAAGCGTAAACCGATGAAATAACGCAATACAGCACTGCCAAAAAACTACTTATTTCGCAAGTGAGTCACCATCACCATGCACTCTCCTCACTCACTCCGTTCCCATTTTAATTAACCAGAAGATCCAGAAGCTGAACCATGGACTGGAAGGCTGGATAACGTAAGAGGAGTTTAGACTTTGGCTCGTGGCTTCAATTATGTTTTTGTTATCTTCTATTTACACTACAAGCATTTTAGTTCGAACTCCACATGGGATTTGCATCATCAGCGTATTTCCCATATTCATCGTCGTATCGTAATCATATATTTTGCTTGTGATGCGGTAATGCTGCAGATTAGAAATTGGAAAGTGGGAAAGTGAAGCAAAAGTTTTTTAATGCACTGATCTGACTCGATTCGATTCAAGTCGACTCCTTCCACCTTGGCACAAGCACACGAGCTACGGAATGAATGAAGTTGGCTGAAAAAATCTCAAATTGATTAGGAAACTGGATCAAATCGAACATTTTTTCGTTGATGAAGATGTGCCTGAAAGCCACCAACGAAGCGAATGGAGTCAAGTGAATCTTCACTGAACAGTCTTGAGTCAGAACTAATTTGCACTTCAGTAACTTATCAAAACATTTATTTCTTGGACTCAACATTAAAACGATTCATTCATTGCGATATATGCTACTCAAGCTTTGGAAGATCTTTAATGCTGGAATAAGACTAACCCTATCAGGGAAAATGTATACTCAATTCTCAGTAATTTGTCATTAACCCACCACTCCAAGAAAGAGAAGAGACATGTGCTTAGCATTTGCCTGGAACACACTTTTTGAGGTTCTTCTTATACAAGGATGATGACTTGCGGCATCATTTTCCACAGAAGAAGGAATTAAGCGAGTGGGCGAAATCAAGAAGGGCGCTGTTTTTCTTAATGTTATTATAATAATTCGTACGAAATATTTTTCTCGGGCGAGAGGCAGATGCGCAATTTCATGAAAGCAATAAAATAATGGTTATTAATCACGTGGAAAAATTCTCTTTAAAGTAGAGCGACAAAGGTTTTCGGCACTTCAATATTTCCGCTGAAAACTTGCATCTGCTTCTTTAGCGAACATCTTTCAATTCATATAAACCGTTGATGAACATCTTTTCATTAGCTCCATTTATCTCAGCAGTATGCGACTGAATAAGAATTATTTATTTGTATACTTTCACTTGAAAGACTTATTTACGAGTCATTTATTTTCAAAAACAAATCCCCACCTACATACGTAATACTTAATTCGACATTAATTTGGAGCTAACATACATGAGTACATCCTTAACGATAGTAAGTAATAATGCTCTACCATATTCTATGCACTAGTTATCGTTATCAACTAAAGCTATTATAACAAAAGTAATTTATTAGCGACCAAAACCAACCACAACTTAACAGGAGTGTGGAACAGCTCATGTCTTCCTTAAAGAATCATATTATCCGCCTTGGAATACTCCTGGCGGACCTTCTCGGTGAGAGCAATATCCTCCAAAATGAGACTCCTCCTGGAGTCGACATCACTCTCCCTGAAGTTCGCATCATCGGAGGGATCATCGGGAACACTCAGTTTCTCATTATATTTGCCCACCTGCGTCTCCCACAAGTGTTTAAAAAAGTCCATGGAAAACTGGCTGGACGCTTGGCCAGGCCAGATCTGGTCGTACGAGTCGCCTCCGTGTGGGATCATCAACGCCTTATTGTAGTCCTGCACAATCCCCTTCCTAAATTAAATCACGGATTGGAGAGAGCAAGAAAGCACAATAAATTACTGAGGCAAGAAATCATCAATTATCAATTGACGCAAGAAAGCACTACGTTATGTAGAACAACTTAACGCTTTATTCTGCATCATAATAGGAAATTATTACTATAATTTGCAATTCATTGCCATTGTCATTCGCGGACTTACGGGAAGGGCGTTCTGAACGCATAATGGGAGAATAATTCACGGACACGTCGATTATGCGCGACCTCATGGGTGGAGAAGAAATTGAGGCTTGCGCCTAGTCGATGCGCTGCCAGTCTCAGGATTCGGCATATCACTTTCCGCTTCTCCGGCTCGAAGTTCTATTGTAAACAACAGGAACAACAACAATGACGGGACCATTAGAATCACAATAATAATCATTGGATAATGGATGCTGCGGTAAATCATTATCATACTCAAAGCCCGTTCAAGTCAAATCAAGATGGATTATAAGCGAATTACATAATCTGGATTTGAAGCCAGTCCTAACAAGATTTTATGAAGAAGCTCACACAGTGCAAAAACACCACCCATTATCATCATCATCCTCAGATCATCGTCTGATCTGATGATTATGATTACCGGAGAAGAATCATGTTGTGTCCGTGGTGGTGGTGGAAAGGAGAAAACAAGAATGTTTTCGCTGGGGCGATAATTAGGGGGCCCGCATTGAGCACGAGCACCCCGCATGCATTGTAATAAGCATCATACGTTCACCCAGCCAATTTCAATTTCCTCCGAGGCAGAGGCAACATAACATAATCTCGCAAATTAGAGGAGCTCTGATTCTGATTCTTGTTATTATTACATTCGTCTTATTCTAGTGCAATGACGCTGGTACAATAATGTGGCGTGGCATGGCATTGCCGGTGGAAGGTTATGCAGAGGTGGTGTGGTGGCTCTTTGAAGAAAATTATTGCATGGCTTTGACTCTCTCGTAAAAAAAATGTTGGTTTAGTTTGGATGATGTCATCCATCCATTCTCATCCCGTAACTTCATGATGAATTTGTGAATTTTGGGTTGAAGCAGTCACCCAGTCTATTGTGAGCGTAATAATAATCCAGTTAGGATAATGGTGAGAAGCATGTGTCAGTCATGAATGAGGTCCGTGAGGACTACCAGTGGACTGATTCAAGTTAATTGACTTTGAATAAAAAATTTCCTGAAGCGAACTGAACATCATCACTATAGTGTGGTAAATGAGCCCTACCTACCTTATCCCATTCTCTTGTGTCGTGGGCATGAACTTAATGAGCTCGTTTCATGAGCTTCGTGAACAATAACAAATTCTAAAAATTTTCCTATCAGCACATTCAGCCGAATGTCAGGATGAATGCACGTTGGCCGACGGTGGGACTTTTCGAGTCTCTTAGGTCAGTTGTAAGTTGTGCGTGGCAATTCGCGTGCAATCACTCGAGACAAAGATCAAACCACGTCATTGCTTTTGGTTTTGATTTGAGCGAGGTCAGTGGATATTGAGTTAGAGTCCCTGAATCCTATCGATCTCATGAATTTTTCCATAAAATTGGGAAAATATTTTGTAGTTCACCAGACAAAAGAAGAAGAACCTGCTCTGATTTAGGAATGAATATTTTCCTGGAATTCAGTTGAGTGGAATCTTACCTGGAAAACGTCATACTTCGTCCCGATGATCACCAGCGGGAGGGGGAACGGCTCGATTTGACTCCTGTCCTGGAAAACAAAGGAGTTTGATGAATGATTCACATGAATATTCATAATCATAATTTTTTGATAGCGCAGCAGCTATAATTTTAGAATGGAGCTCATTTCTTATGCCTTTTCATCCATAATTAGCAAGGATGATGAATATGGAAGGTCACCTTTACCTGGCAATCTTCTCCCAGCCTTCCCTTAATATTTTCCTCCAGCTTCCTCGTCATATCCTGACTCTCCTTGCTCCTCAGGTTGTCAGCTAACGCCCGAGTGAGAGCCCTAATTTTTAATGAGGAAACAACAACAATAATAATAAGCCAATTTCCTAATGCAATTCAGATTCAGGAGGAAGCTCATCTCGTGTCTCATGATATGATCCATATCCACTTTATGATGCATCCTCATCATCATTTCTCATTCTAATCTGGGTCTCCTCACCTCTTAGCTGTCACCACAACGGTGTCCAGCGTCGCCCATATTTTCTCCGGCACGGAGAGGTCCACCACGAGGAAGAGGGCGAGCTTGTCGAGTGCGTGATTCGTTTTGATGGGTGTCTCAATCAACTGCGAAAACGTTATGGCGTCCCCGCCGAGCTCCCAAATATGGCATATTTCTTTCGTCTGAGGAAAGCATCAGAACAAATGAGATTTTGGAACTTTGCTTCATAACTCACTTAAAAATTGCGACTTTGACTGAGGCTGATACGATATGCATTTAAGAATGTGATCGTGATGATGATGATGATGACGAGACGCTGAAAAGGATTAGTATTTTTGTTCGCCTTGTATTAACAAATTGCTCTCGTAATATGGACTGCTCGTACAATTTGCCAAAACATCAAGATCAGGATCCCGACTGCCCATCAATCAATTTCCTAATATAGAGCGGTCATGATGAAAGCTTATTATTTAATACGGCAATTACAAAAAATGGATGGCGGTCATCACTCATCACCATCTTATGCTCACAAATCAGAAACAAATATGTTAAGTATATACGCCTTATAGGCTGGTATCTTTTTTTACCAAGTCTGGTGTGGTTCTCCTTGCGAAGGTAAAGTCGAGGGCCAAGGTGGGCTTCGGCGTCTCATTCTTCTCGAGGAGTCTTCCTATAAGCGTGCTCTTCCCCTACCAGAAAAAAAACATAAATGTATTTTAAATGAGGATCGTAAATAATCATTCATATTTTTACGCGCTCGTAAACATTTTTGGGGAGATGAGATTATTTTCGGACTAGACGACTCTATCTAATCATCGTGATTTTGTGAAGGTTCACAAGAACGGTCAATTGAAGTCAACCGTTTAATTCCGTCTGGTGAGTCAGAAATTACTGAGAGTGCGTTCGACCTCCTAAGATTTTTTTGTCAATTTGACAAGATCTTTCTCATCAGCTTCATCTTAGGATGGGAAACTTCAATTTATTGATTGAGTCGTGTGTTCACCTGTCATGGGCTCTCTCAGGATTTATTCCCTTTTACGATGCGGTGCGATGCACCCCGCGATAATTATGTATGAACTGGTAAATATACAAGCATTTACTCTCCGCAATTGGCAATTATCGTTTTGACAAAAGCGCTAATTTATGGGAGTGCGCTGGCACTAAGCTTGTGTGCTCATCAGGAGGAGGAAAAAAAATACTTATATTGTTATTTAGCTCGCTTAGCTTAGCTAGGGGCGACCTTTTCCTCAAGTCCAATGTCAATGTCAGCAGGATATCATTTGAACTTGACGGGAGGCAATGAAGCGGAGCGGCAACAAAAAAAATCCTATCTATCGTAAATACGTACCTACCTACTTGGCAAGTAGAAAACGCCACTATTTATCTATCTGTGGATTGGATAATAGGAAGACCTGTACAATGATACGATGGTCGTGTCGTGTTGATGATGATGAGATATTTACGAGATGAGTTGCAGAGGCACACACGCCAACAATTTACAT
>JAHZNH010002081.1:0-17813 GCA_027744355.1 Tyrannoseira gladiata | reverse complement strand
TCCATATTCCATCGAGAGACTTTCTCTCACGAGTTTCGGATTCCTGAGGAAACAGAATTCCTTTAGTGAGAGCTAGGTTCACATTAGCTCCCACCAAAAGAAGCATAAGGAAAAACTTCATTTGTGACATTTTTAAAAACACAATATGAAATTCTACGCTGGAATTAATAAGAAGAGACAGTGTTGCCGGCCTTTGCTCGGCTTACAAACTATAGCTTCTCTATATTATGGTCAATCATTATATGTGCCAGTCCCTATCAAAATTCAGGACTTTTGTAGATTAGGATTGATTAGATAAAGCCAATGTTGGCGAGTGTGCAATTAAAACATAATTATTGAAACAAACATTCATCATGGATACCCTGTCACTAATCTTTGTTGTGAATCTATTTATTTTATCAATTTTAGTGCAACTCATGATACAATGTCATACATTTCATGAGTACGAAACATATGTATATGTAGTATTTACTATTAACGTAGTATTAAAAGAATATATTTTGAATTTTGATCAAAATTTAATTTAGCAGATGTTGACATTTTTTGCGTTAAATGAGTAATTAAAATAGTAATTTGAAATAAAGCTGCCATACATCAACGATTGTTAAAATCTTGTACTTTCTCGTAGCCTCCAGCGCCGATAGATCCTTGCGATTTATCGGATTGTCTCTTGGCTTTCTCCATTTTTGCAGATCTAGCCTGCAAATTATAGCAACACAATGCAATAAAAAGACAAGACATAAAATGTACTCATCAGGGTACACGTTAAAAACCAAAAAAAAACGACGCAGAGCTTCATTTTATGGAAGGTAGATTCAAGGCTTAATTGGTCTTAGGATGATCTTATTACAAAATTCTTAAATACTTCAAAAGAGACATACTGTCATGTCAAATTGAATCAGGTACTTACGTCATAATAAAAATGCTTGCGTGATTCTAGAAAACAAAGAAAACATCACTTCGGGGGGCCAGTTTTTAAAATTAATGTTGCAAAAACTAAATTTGCCTTTCCTGTAGAATGGAAAATAGTCAGTCAGGTAAGGAAAGTCAGACGAAAAGAAACTCAACTTGTTAAAAACTACTTGGTTGACATTTAAGTGTCCTTGCATTGAAATATTAGCTACTTTCATCTTGCGATTAAAATTTTTGGATTGCCTGG
Source organism: Tyrannoseira gladiata (assembly GCA_027744355.1). Lineage (NCBI taxonomy): Eukaryota > Metazoa > Arthropoda > Collembola > Entomobryomorpha > Entomobryidae > Tyrannoseira > Tyrannoseira gladiata. The sequence continues at coordinate 16,654 of JAHZNH010002081.1, read as the reverse complement.
TCACATCTGTGGCATTTCGCAATGTTTTAATAGCCGTTTCGTTCTCAAGACGCATAGATAATAGATACCATGGATAGAGAAGCTTTGGAATTGGTTTAAAAGGGGTTTCCTGAAAAACGAAAAAATACACGTGTACGCGTAAAAATTCGTGCCTGTTTACATGATACATAAATACACTGATAGTAGCGTATCATGCAATAACTCGTTTGGACCATTTCCTATCATAGATTGGAACGGGGATAAATATCGTCTGCAATAAAAATATGATATCATGCTTTGGATAAAAAATACGCATTTTCTGTGCGGAGTAAATGCCACACTACTAATCTCAATGAAGACTAAGATATTGCCAATCGGTTGAAGTAAAATAATAATTTACCGCAATGTAAAAGAAAAAATAACTGGGTCAAATCAAGCCTAGGAAGGAAGGTGACCATAAAAATATAGAGTATATAGCGAGAGTGAACTGCATTATTCATTGAACAATGTCAAAGTTGTTGCTGCGTTTGTGTGGGGGTCACAAGTTCGGTGGTCTTACTTATGAGGTTTACGATTAAATACATGGGGAACACCTGCAAGTCAATATTGATTATCGTCAAATTACCAATTCAATGAGTCATTATGAGTTACACTCTTGAGTACTATACGAACCAGACCCATACGACAGAATTTTCCACGCGTAATGTGTGTATAAGGTGGCAAGGGCACGTGCCACAAAATAAGGCCGTGCATTTTTCCCTACTCCTCACAAGTGTGGAAATGCCATTAAATGATTAACTCACCTATTTTAAATTGCTTGAATTACAAGTGATCATAAAATGTTGTGTAACTGCGCATTTCACAGTACTTCAACAATTGATTCGGATCAAGAGCAGTGCTGGTGGGGCTTAAGGTCTTTTGCCATGTACCAGGTCAGTTAATAATGAGCCTTCGCAAATTAACTCTCGGAGGGTCGATCAATCATCAACTTGCGGATGAATCGTGCCTGAGATTTCCCTATTTAAGGTAGATGTTTCTCAATCAGGAAATCAGAATTGTGATTAGTGTGGTTGTGGAAGTATTTCAGCGAATTTTTATTTTCAGAAATGAGTTCGACGTTTTTATTTCTATTATTAGGATTATTTACCGTGAGTCGGGGAGAGGATCCCCCGGTATTAGATGAAGACACCGTGGAAATTGGCGGTAAGTAAATGAGTACATAAAGGATTTTTCACAGGAATGCAATAAAAATTAATTGAGTATATAATTTCTCTCAGATCCGGAACCTCAGACCGCATGGTTGAGACAAGCTCATGGAGGAGTATATACGACCATAAATGGTCGTAATGTTATGATAGGTTGCACAACTGCCAGGAATATTCCAGGGGAATGTCAGCCATTCACTGAATGCTACCCAATTTTTAAACTGAGAGGAGACTCCTTGTCTGGGAAATACATCTCCAAAAAGGATTTCGAGAACAGGGTCGATGACGAACTCGTCAAGCATTACAAAAGGGCTTCAGGATCTTGTGGGGATGTGGTTCTTCAGGCAATTTCGAACGCGAAGGGGGGGCCAGTCGAAAATTATGTGTGTTGTCCGATGATTCACAACATCACTGCAAGAAGACCGTCAAGGCCACCTGCACCAACTAATGCAACTGCCTATCAAGGGTCACAATGTTCGAGGTCGGTTCAGGAAAGATTGATGCCGTTTGAAGATGAAAGTGGTGTGGAGGAGAAAATCGAGGGGAGGATTGTGAATGGGAGGGTGGCAAACCGGGGCGAGTTCCCATGGACAGTTGCTCTCATGCTGAACGGCAGGCAGTTTTGTGGAGGCTCCCTGATTGATTCTCAACACGTAATTTAATTGATGATAATCAGTCCCAGAAGCTAAAAATGCCCTGTCAAACCCTTTAAATTTTTTTACATTTTCAGGTGCTTCTGGCAGCACATTGCATTTATTGGATGGCCCGCAATGACGTGAACAGACTAAGAGTTCAAATTGGTGACCATAACATTTATTCTACAAATGATGGACCGCATGAAGTTCGCGGAGTCTCCAACGTCTATTACCATAGAGCATTCAACATGAGGAGCCTTGTGAGTAATGACACGCATGCAACTTGAATTTTGGGAGAGAAGGATTCAGTGCTTATGATTGAATTACATAAATTTACCCAGCACGACGATGTTTCCGTTCTACGCCTGAACAGCCCTGTTCGTTTCACCCGTCTCATTCAACCCATTTGCTTGTCGACGAATACTTGGTCTGCTGAAAACTCTTACGCGAGCGTTGCAGGCTGGGGTCAGGTTTCCGAAAGGGGGTACCAATCATCCGTGCTTCGCACAGTTAATGTAAAAATTTGGAGGTAAGAATGGAGGAATTGTGGAGTAGACGAAGAACGTAGCATCGTATATATAATTAATATTGGCTTTACTGAATTTATATTTATATTTTGGATTTATAATTTATCAAGGCATCAAGAATGTGTCCGGCGCTATTGGGGAAAAACTCCGGGAGGAATTACAAACGGCATGTTGTGCAGTGGCGGTGCAGGCTATGACTCGTGCAAAGGTACATAGATAGTGGATAGTAAACCTATTTATGACTCCCTAGTTCCTAATTTAACTCCCGCAATAATTTTGAATTAAGGTGACAGCGGCGGACCATTAAGTATTCGCAGGAATGGTAGAATTGAACAAGTTGGAATCGTCTCATTTGGAATCGGGTAAGTTTCAGAAGAATTTGGTTTCCTTTCTGAACTTGATTCCAGTACCTATACTTATATAAGTTCTGTCTTTTTGCAGATGTGGAACTTACCCCGGAGTCTACACAAGAACCGATTTCTATCTCGGATGGATTAATAAGAATCGCAGATAAGTTGCAAGAATTTTCCAGCCTTCGGGTTTGAATTCCAGAATGGAGACTCAAAGATTTTGTTAAACGTATTTGTTAGGTTGTTAGTTAGAGATATTTAAAATTACTGTATTAATGTCGTCATGTCAAAAGTTGAATACATGTAAAAAAATAGTAAAGACGATGCATTATTCTAACACTGAAGCTAGAATCGCGTTCCTAATTGTAAGTCATTTTTGTCCACAAGTAAGCCTTCCACTTCTAAAAGAGAACGTCATGTGCTTAAATACATATTAAATAAATATTAAGAATTTGTTATGACAGTATATATAAGAGCGGGGTTGGGCTTTTAACGAAGGAGTTATGACAAGCCGTTTTTTGGAATAAATGATATTGCACAAGCCAGTTCTAAAATCTCTTTAGCGTTCACCAGGCACAATAGCATAAGAAGACCGTTAAGTAATGGAATTTCGTAGAACTATAGGGGCTCTTCAGAACGGGTTTGGCAGGTTTGATAACTTTTTTTTGACTACTGCATGGTAATGAAACTGGAGTACGTTATTTTTTAACCAAAGAACTCCCTTTTATTTGACGTTGTACTCAATGCTCGTTAGAAAGTTATCAATTTCACCAAAAAACTGCATTTGAGCCATGAACGCTGAAATATACAAACCTTCTCCCCCTCCAAAACACCTTTTATTCAACTGGTTTTGGGACCAGGCTCAAATTGAGCGCACCTTATCGAAATGGCGGGATTTCCGAGACTTCCACAGAGGAAATTACTTCAACTCAGAGAATCCGGACGGTGCGGCGGGTCACTCCTGGAGAATTTTCGAAATTTTAGTGAAACTCATCGCGGAGGCGTCAAACGCCACTCTAGTTCCGATGCAGCACAACAACGACGCGCACAATGAGGCTCATCCACGCTTCCTCCCGTGGGATTTGATGCTGACTAGGTTCCACACGTCTGAATGGAGAAAGTACTACAAAGCCCCGGAAGCGATGTGCTCATCCTTGAAGTACGCTAACCCGGAGGAAGTAAACTGTTTCCAGAAGGAGAACATGGTATACTTCCCATCAGACTTGAGATGGGACGTAAATTACGTCTACTGCGCTCCCGTGCAGACTGAACTCGGTTCTGTACTGGATTTTGCATACGTCCTCAACTCGTTCGACCATAAAATTTGGCTAAGTATCCTGGTGTCCATTTTGTCCGTGTCTCTCGTCGTTTCCTGGTAAGAAGGCATAATTCACTTTGGAATACGATAATTCGATAATACGATGATAAATACGATAATGGAAAACGAACTGCAGTCTTAAAAATTAATGCCTGGTAGGAATCTTCACCAACCAATTGCATTCAAGGACGTCCTATTTTATGCCACGTCTTGTCTCCTCTCCCTAAACGGCGGGGTCACTTGCATCAGTCGAAGACTTTACAGCTTTGAACTTGTTCTCTGGCTGTTAGGATGCTTTTTCCTGCTGAATAACTACTCCGCGGTATTGACTGGATACGTGGTGAGTCCTCCCAAGGAGCGTGTTTTGGACACCTTCGAGAATCTCAGGTCCCATGGCTATCGACTACGTCCAGTAAAGGATGCTCTGGGGGCACTTTACTACAATTTTGCTGTCACAGTCAAAGACCCGAGCAACCACTATCTCCCTCAAACCTACCGGCTAATTCAAAAAATGCTGGTGCCGAACTGGAAGGAGGAGGTTAAGGGCAGTGATTTTGAGAACTTGGAGACATTGCAACGCTTCTTATTTGGGATGCTGGGGCAAGATAAGATTGCTTACCTGATGTGGGCTCACGACACTGTGTCGAGGGCCACGTTGATCAATGACCTGATATGGAGGGGAGTAATAGTAGATAATTTAAGCATTCCTGAAGAATTCAAAGCCCATAAATGCTTCGTTGGAAGCCATCCAATACCCGGAGGCAGTTCATTTTTTGGTGTCCTCCCACCAGCGGCGGGGTTCATTGTACAAGGAATCTTGAAACTGGAACAGGCGGGGATAATCATGCGATGGATGAGAGAGTTCCACGAAATGCACAAGACTGAAAGAGTCCAGGATCGGGTGAGATTTGTAAACATTGATGGAGCAGAAGAAGTTTTGTCTAGGGAGGAAATTCTTAGGTCCGTGATGACGCTAAAACTGGAGGGAAGAACAGCAGCGATTTTCGTCTTGTGGCTCTTATGTTGTTTTGTAAGCTCCGTGGTGTTCATGGTTGAGAAGAGGGCGACTTTTAAAATTTTAATGGGTCGTTTGAAGGATGAAAACAATAAGAGGTTGCCGGAATGTGGATGGAAAGACTCATTTCGCCGACCAACCATTCTTCCTGCGGCTCTTCTAAGCATACATCAATTTTCCATAACGATTTGGAAGATGGTCACCCATCCCATGTGGCAAGGAAGAGGATGATTGACTTTAACAGGGGTAAAACGAGAATAGGTAAAAAGTGAATGAGAAAGATGGGCACCAATTTTTAAGCCGAATCAAACTTTCGATTTAAGGTTTTCATTGAATAAAATGTTATATGCGCAAGTTTTTGACCATGACTTATTGTAATTGAAAAAATCAATGGCCTTTCAATTATTAGAACAATGCCTAATAAATCATTCCTGCTGCTCAGTAAAAAGGAAACCCTCGATTCCTAGTAAAAGTTGAAAAGTTTCAAGTTGAAGATGCAGTTCTGGGACACATATTTACTGCTGACTGGGTCATTCCTCTTTGGAATGAATGAATTGTCCATTTGCCAAGAGGACGATACGTGGTCGTTCCCTCCCGGCTCAGGTGGGGATGAAGGTGGTGCGTTTACAAAGTACGACATCATGAATCCGAATAAACTGAGCATGATCCGTCGACAAGGGAACGAGGAGCGAGAAGTGATTTTCAAACTGGGCGTGAATAAAATGAAACCAAAGGATGCCCATGTGATTATCAAGGGAGCGCTGGATGACATGGAAATCGGGCAAAATATGGATCAAGACTCTCAAGAGCCTGACCTTCTCGGAGAAGGACGGGGACCTTTGGATGGGCAGGACTTGAGTCCCTTTGTAGTGCAGAGATTGGATAAGCAGTCAAATTCAACGAATTATTTTGCTTTCAACGACCCACCGGATAAGAAGCCACTATTCATGCGGTCGACTGATGACTACGGGGTGGATTTCATTGTCTTCATGGATCCTGCGTTCCCCAGAGGAACGGGGCATTACGTTGTGTTGAGGCGACTAGAGAGTAAAATTCAAATGATGAACTACGCCGCGGACGAGGAAATCGAGAAATACGAGGAAGCCATGGACAATGTCTACGACTTTGGGAGGTGGCAATCATGACCAGTACTATGTAGAAGATCCAAGGCGGTCATTCGGGAAGGCTCAACCGGGCTCCTTTACGGAGCAAGCCCAGGCCGACATCCCTGGACTGCTTCAGAGCGGAGAGGAAAATTACCAGGATACAGTCCCGGAGGAGGAAGCAGCTGACACTGAATCTGAAACGGGAGGACTGGTCAGCCCAAATAATGAGACGCTTGTCCTTGGGAAGAGTGTGGGAAAGGGAGACACATTAAAACAACTTTTCGGACATTGGATGCAAGGCAAAGGGGAGGATGAAGAGTACAAGGAAATCATTTATGAATCATTTCTCGTCATTTTCAAGTACGAAAAATGCATTTAAAAGCCACGATTTTTTAGTTTCCATCCAAGTTGTACCATGTGTATTTTAAACATTTTCAGAGACAGTATTCACGGATTCATCAGTAATATTGATCCCCTCCAATTCTCCTTCCAGGCGGAAGGAGATCCTGCTCAGACGTTGAATGAGAAAGAAGAGGATAAGGAAGGCGATGACCAAGAAAACGTCGAAGGGGAGGATGTCGATGACGAAGACAGCTACAACTATGGAGTGAATGACGCGATCCCAGACTTGTTTGACTTTCCAAACGACGATCGAAGCACCACGCGTAAGGGTTCAGGTAAGAGGAGGAAAAGGCGTGAGGTTAATTACCACGGGCCGAGAAAGGAAGTTCGGGTTAGGAATTGTTTGCAGAGAGTGGAAAAGTGGCATTTGGCTTCGTGGAAAAAGCTGAATTTGAAATTGAGACAGTAAATATAAGGCGTTTGTAAAGCATTAAGTAAACTTTTGACTGTGTACTAATAAATCACATAACTGCCCTAGAAAGTAGAATCCCTTTTTTGGAGTTGCCACACTTCCCATGTTTTCTTAAATTATTAAGAACTGTAAATGTTAATATAATTTGTGTTTGTGACTTCTCTCGTCATTTAATTTACGTTTTTGGGTCAAAAATTACTATGCGCTATCTATGATGGATATTAGATATTTTATTGTGAGTGAGTACTTACTTGTCCGTTCGTCCATCCAAACTTTGTAACTCTTCTGATTTTGGTAGTTTTATTAAAACTTCTTTACGTTGTTTTACTTCAGTGGTACAAAGAAAGACGCGGATGCTGATACTTACAAGAATGTATCAATAGAAGTAATAGCGGATCCAGTTCTACGGTTCAACCATCGAAACTGCTTGTAATGGTTTAGTATTTGCATCCATCGATTTCCTTAACTTCACAAACCCTCCTTTTTACTCAAACAGGGGGAGCTCAATATGTGATCTACTGTCTTTTAATGAGAGGGAAGAAAATTACATTACAAAATAAATTCACATTTTCTAACACGACCAATAATCGTGCGATATGGTTTAGGAAACTCCTAAATTATTCAGGTGGGGGACTCTCTCAGCTTACACTGGAATGTTTGTTTTTCCCGACTTACGTATCTCGAGTATAATTTCAGGCAGAAATTAAAGAAACCCATATTAAGTATTATCTGATGTTAGCAAACCCCATCATTAATTCTCTTTTGGAATTCAACCATCCTACATATTCACATGGGATTGAATTTCTCTGTAAATACTCAAAAATTTCAGTGTGAAAATGCTGACGCACGAGTGTCTGAACATCTTAGCGATCCAGCTAAAAATCTCCACCTTTGTCTCAGGTTCCCCCTACAGATGGACTGTTGATCGATCCTCCAAAGAGGGAAGGCTGTCTTTCGACGTAAAGAGGAGTCCGAGAAGGGCTCAGTTCTACAACTTCCGGCTTTACCTCATCTGGGCATACACTCTCTACCTGATCGGTCGTTTAGTCTACTTCTTAGTTTTTCTGAAGCTTGCTCCCGACCGCATTCTCGAGTATTTAATGTGGCTCAATGCCTACGTAGCCATGTCATTTGTAGGCTTGAATCTCTCGGCCCGTTCCGATGTGATCTGTGAGCTCATCAATCAGATCCTTTACTTTTGGAGGACCAATCTCCTGAAACCCTCCTATCGCCAGAGGGCCAAAAGCCGAAGGAAGGGAAATCACCAACTTCTCTATCGAGCCTTGCAATTTTGGCATGTAATCGTGATCGGGATTTCATTCATCCTACCGCTGATATTCTGGCTCACTCCTTGTGCACCTCAGTTCCTCTACTCGATGGTCTCACCGAGCTGTGTACCTAGTATGGGTCGGGGCCTCCAGGAGAACTCGACGGCCCCCACTGGTCACCCATACTATCATTTGAATAAGGGACTATTCTATGTCCTGGAGGTGGTCATGATAAGCCCAGCCACTGATTATGCGGGGACTGGAGGCTTCATCATGCTCATTCCCATGAGTTGCTTGAATGATTTCTTAAAACTAGTCAGGTAAGATTCTTTTAAGTGGTAGGTACGTTTTTTAAAGCAGAAGTCTTAAGAGGTCATTAATACGAGTCATGAAATTCTTTCAGCAATCTTAGCAAATCGCTTGGGAAGGTTTGGAACCAGCCAATGCAAGTCTACAGGGTGGCACAGCTCTATCGACAAATCCAGCTTTTGATACTCCTCACTAATGTTTCATTTTCAGGCATTAAATGGCCTATACTTCTGACCACCCATTCGTGCTACATCATCATGTCTCTCTTCGCTGTGATAGAGTTGAGGGGAAGTGTCCCTGTGCTTGCCTTCGTCATGTACCCATTTCTTCTCGTTGGGCTGGTAGTGTTTGATTCTATTGTTCTGGAATTTGCCAGTCGATCAATGACACTGTCCACGAAAATTAAGGGACATTGGAAGAAGAACCAGTTCATCAGAAAAAATGTCTGGTTGGGGAAGTTCTCGCGTTCTTGTCCGACTCTGAAGATTTACACCCAGCCTTACCTTCCCATTGGAAGGAGTCGCCTTGCTATCTTTTTCAGATTTTGTTTGCAGCGCACCATCTTCTTTGTTGTTTATCATCGCAGACAATGAATGGCATATTAGGGTTTAATCAGAGCAATTTTCAACTGTGATAGAGCATTTATTTCTTTAAATATTCATCTCTAATCTTTTATGCAAACGATGAAATATGTCACCAGTACGGCGATCACCTGTGAGAATAAAGTGAATATCGAAATCGTTAACTGAACTAAGTAAACGAACTGGCAGTAGTAATTTAATCTGGCAGAGATTGTCGTTTACCTTTACGAATAAGCTGTATGTCATAGGAAAAACGCCACTTCCCCGGAAGGCGACTTCATTATTGTCAGTTTGGTTAATGATTATGATGAGGTGTTTCGTAGGCACCGGAGGATGAATCAGTTTCGTTGCCCAGTGACGGAATCTGTTCATCTGAAAGTAAACCATGGCTCAATACTCCTGTGTCGATTACACTTTCGAGATAACTTCATTCTTTCATTCCCTTTTTCCTACCTGGAGATTGATATCTGCGGACATAACTGCTATTGCGCTCGTACTCATCATGTAAATGACGCCCAGAGTTGTGCCCAAAATATTTCCAGATGAGAAGACCAGGTCAAGATTCACTGCATGGTAGAGAATCATTTCCACCAAATATAGGGTCAAGATGTTCCCAAAAATATTGGAGATAATTTGAGACAACTGGAGAATCTCTCTGTATTGGGCATAAATTCTTATCCAGGGTCTGAATGGACGAGAATTCAACCCGCCAGCGAACTCCCTAGTCACACTCCAAAGCGTAACAGCGGTTGTGAGCAGGATTTGGTCGTTGTAAAGAAATGTGATCCATCTAAAAGTTTAAAAAAAGAAGACAAGAATATATTTCTTTTGGTAACTAGTAAAGAAAGATAAATATTTAGAGGCAAATCTCAGGTTCCCCTGTGAGTCACCCAACCTCAAAGAAATCGAGTAAATACCTTATTAGGGTAGCGAAAACACCTACAAATTCCACAATGAGTTGTTGAAAGGCACTTAAGTGAACTTCTGTGTCAAGAAATAGAGCCCTCCTCCACTCACTCGACATGAACTCCCACCACTCGCGAAAAGTTAGTATCGACAAATCACCACGATTCGTGAAGAATACACCGATACCTTCCACAATGTATAGAGATAGGATAATCTTGAACATGGAGCCTCTCATTAGAGAATCGATAAATCTTGAGCAATTTGGCTGAGTTATTTTCAGTTGACTCTTCCGGTTCAAATATTGCAGTTCATATCGTCTCAAAAAATTAACTAGATTTTGTATCTCTTCTCCCTTGAGCCAATAAATTTTGAGTAGGATTAACTTTTCAATTGCCCCAATGACAGTGAAAAAGAAGGTGAAGTAAATTGTTGGACGCCTAGACCCATCCGGGAAATCACCCATAAGTCCCGTCAGAAGCCAAATCATAATAATCACGGTTGTAAGGACGCACACTAATTTTTGGGGCTTGGATGTCACTAAAACGTAATTTCCTTCTGGCCCAAGCTTCAAATTAAAAGGAGAGCATGTGAGATAGTAAAATGTGTTGAAATACGTGAGAAGATATTTTTCAAATGTAAACGAGTGGTGTTTAATTGGCATTTTTTCTCATTCCGAAATACCTAAGTGGATAATTCAGTTGAACTCAAGAGTGTGTATTTATTTTTGAGGTCAATTAGGTTAAGCTTGTAGCTATAAGTAAAAAATGATTTGTCATGTCTAGGTAAATTAATGCGTGTTATGTATGACTAGTGTGGAATTTAGGCGTGTCCTAAATAGTTCATCCATGGTGAGCTCAACAAAATTGACGTCATTTTCTTGAAAGGTTGAAGCCAACAATTATAAAATAGCTACAAGCTCCTAAACATTCAAGTTCTTGTGCTTACTATTTGTCGGCTATTTGAAGAAACTTCCATGATCGAGATGCCTGGATAAATACTCTGCGGTTTTTAGGAGTAGTAACATATTTTGAGTAAAATTAAGGGCACGTTTAAAGAGGTTTTAACAGGTATTTTTGATTATACAATGCTTTTCATAATAATATAGAGTATATAAAATGCTTATAAATTATTTTTGGGAGGCTTCTCATGTAGAGCTAATGTAAATACAGTATATGTACTGACACGATTTAGGTATTGGTAACAATACTGCATGAATATATTCACATAATATTCGAGAATTCTGAGCGGGATGATGCTGAATAAAACAAGGGTATGAAAAACTATTTAGTAGCCAAAATTATTTACGCTTCCAAAATTTCCAGAAAAAATTCAACCGAAACATTTTAAAGTTCGATTTAAAACGGCATGATAAACTACGCAGAGAGTTCATGCTGAACAAAAGGTTAATGCGTTTGAGTAGGGAGATAACATCAGATAGGCTCAAGTTGTGAGTACGTTTCCATTCAATAATGAAGGTCAAAATCGTTATGAGTGTGCCTCCTACATAAACGAAGAAGACCACAGCAATATTCCCCTTCATGTTGGATGGTGTATGCTGCAGGCTGCTGGGATCGGGTAGTGTGTCATTGCGCAAATCTTCTTTCCCCGAATGAATGATTTTGGGAAGGTAGTTTACCGTAAACTTTTCTATCCACTCTGCGACTCCAGAAGCCTTCCAGGACTTTGCCCTTCGCATTATTGCGCGCGGTATCCAGTGATACAACCGCACGCCAAATTGATGAGTTAGAAGAGGCTCCTTACTAATGAATGCATTTTTTACTCCGTGCTTGTTAGTGAATTGGTAGTAGAGCTGACGAGCCTCGGAATCCGGGAGTAGGAGGGCCTGCATCGTGCAGTTTTTAATGAAATCATAGTTTGTGCCTTTCTTATGCACCAACTTTTCAAACCACTGGGGATGCAATTTTGTATGATTCATTAAGTACAATGCTCTGTTAGTCAGATTGTGAACCTGGTACTTGTACCAGTAGAGAACATCATTGTATGTCGTCTCCGCTTTTGCATATGAATAGAGCTCGCTTTGATAAACGGTGTTTATATTATGATGGTCATGGCCTTTCTTGGGAGTTGCCATGGACAACCCAAAGTGAAAAGCTAGCCTTTGAATAGGGTCCATGCTACTTTCGTAATCTTCACTCATTCCCGCACCGTAAGAACCTCGAGTGAATATTTGGAAATTGTTTTCAACCAACTCCTCAAACTTGTCGAATGGGAGAGCCACCCTGGGCAGAATGAGTTGGGAGATGTTTTTGTTCTTGTAAGCTGCGCCTAGCACGATTGTTGCGAGCATCGAACACACAGCAAGGAATTTTAGTCCTGGAGTAGATAATAGTTTCCCTGGATACGGATCTCCTTGCTCGAGTATGCATTTCCAGAATGGTAGTATCAAATCGGCCCAATTTTCATACTTTTTGGTAAATCGCAGTCGCCAACACTTAACCAATATTTCGGTAGTTACTCTGTCTTTTCTTCTTAGTGACAGTGAAAAGACCATTGATATTGCAATGCTTGCGAAAATTATTCCAACCCATATCTCCTTTTGGAAAATTGTTGTGAGCTCCGCGAAGGCCCACCTGCTCGTGTGGGGGCTTCCACAGCTCACGAACAGGAGCTCTCTCTGATGAAAATGAATTTCAGCTGGCTCGAAGGCAGCTGAAGGATATAGTTTTGCCACTGGGGAGAAGTGAATAGCATCTCCGCATTCGCAGATATATTTTAAGGAAGGTGTGTTCGTACAATAAGGATATCCCACCAAGGAACTGTTTCCAATTACAGGTCGCAACCCAAGTCGTAGTTCGAGTTCCCAACGCAGGAGTTCCAAGTTTCGTGTTCGGGCGAAAATGAAGTGATGCAGACTTTTGCCACCCAGATCGATCGGAAATGTACCGTGCTGAAAGAAAATTTGAATAAAATTTCCGGACCCCATGATTCTCCAAATGACATTCTCATAATTTGAATTAGCTACATCAAATTCGGCATCGATATCTCGACGACTTGGGGGAAGTCCTATGTCGATGGGTGTTAGAATTTTGCATAGACCACAATGACGACCCAGTAGAAAAAGCTTAGAAATCACTCCGGTTTCCGCCTGAAATATATTATTATGTTGTGATTCAGCTTGCTTATTAGTTTCCAAAAGCGCCACCAACAGTTCTCGTTCAGATGTACCGTACATATCTCCAGAATCATATGGATTTGAAATTTTTATTTGTCTAAATGACCAAGCCTTAGTTATTACTGGATTATCGACGTTTACCAAGAACTCATATATAGGTCTGTTATTCACTTGATAATAATACTCAATGTTGGCAGTCCCATTTGTTGAGATTTGGTCTTTGTCTTTGATAGAGTAGGACCAAAAGCGTTGAAAGCTTTTTGGTATAATTAATTCCAATCGGTTGTAATTGAAATCATAGTCATAAAACAAGCCTAAATTTGACAAAGGATCTGGTGGCAGTAGATACACATGAGTTTCACAAGTCCACCTGGTCTTCATCGTGCGATCTAAGTAAGGCATATCCAAGCACTCCATATCGGGAAAGTAGCGCTTACACCATGCCAACTTTTCTGCTGGAGTTGGCACCTTCTCAAATGGAAATGTTCTGAGTCGAACACTATTTCGTTTGTGTTTTTCATATTGAGAATTACTTTGGCTATTCCAGTTATGATTCACAAATTGCAGTCCGTCGTAATGCTTCAATTTTGGATTGCGTTTGTACACCTCGTACTCGACTTTCACTACGTCATATCGAGAGAGAACTAACGGTGGAAGACTAGAAGGATTGGAAAAGTCCAGTCCGTTGTAATTCACGACGTGAATCAAGCACTCAGAAAAAAGATTCAACTGTTCGCTTAAATTCACCACAGAAATGTCTGTCGCATACCTTTTTGTTTTATTGCTCCTGAATGGCGAATATTTCCTACTAACTTCGACAAAAGTGGCTTCAGCGGGATCAAAAGTGTCGTAGAGTATATCTGCACTAACTTGCAGACAAAATGAAAGAAACACTGTATAAATATTTGATAAGCCTTGATTTTTTCCCATTTTGACGAGACGCTTCATACCTGACAACTTGGTTCCTAACACTGTGCAGATTTTTATAGACGGGTCAAACTAGCTCGTTACATATTTGGCTGCCACGTGATTGTCCCTTAGTCGCAAGTTTCTCTGTCTACATAGGGTATATCTATCTTCTTACTCAAACAGTACATTTCCACTTTCAGTAATTAAATTAAAGCTTTTTATCCTGAGTGTTTCATGCCAATATTCATCAATCCATATGTCTAACCAGGATCTAACTAACTGATCAGTCGACCAAAATTGGAGTACTTATGTCATAATTTGTATAAATACGCTGGGTACAATAATTACAAAATTGAGTATTGAGTATTGAAATTTATTAACGTGTTAAATTGCAGACAGTACAAGACTGTACTACTACTACTGAAGAATAATGAAACACTGGTGTCACATCAGACAAAAGTTAGGGAAAGTACTTTGGAATTTATTTTCATTACGTAAGGATTTCAAGTGTTCTTCCTTTCGACTTACCTAACACTGGGTTGTTAAGGTTGCTAATCCTTTTTATTGAACATCATTAGCAACCTAGTTACGTAGGCGACCTATTTCAGGCATCAGCGATGGTTACAGGTAGTATTACGAATGACAATATTTTAAATTACAGTCTCAGGTTGCCTTTGATTAGTTGATTAGATCTCAAGTAAAGTACCAGCAAATCATGTGTTTCTAGCTGCCAGCGCCTACGAATCTAGGGACTTTAAACGCGTTAATCATAACGACCCAATGCAAAGGCTTGTGAATGCAACATAAAGTGAAATACAGGGAGTTTTTTTCTTGCGTGCTTTCTGCTATGAAAAGCAATTTTAATCCCAGTGATGCAATAAATACATAATATATTAGTAGCTACTCACGATTAACGTCATATAATTGGTACTGGTATAATGGAATAAACTTTGAACTATGCTACTTACTAGACAATTTCAAGTTCGTGCTACGTATTTTAGAATTGAATAATAATTACTATATTGAGGACACAAAATAATTGAGGTGGACAGTGCTACATTCATCCATCCAGCGAAACTAGTCCATAGTTCTTTGTTGCAAAGTTTTATTTAATTTGCCTGAATCTGCCACGTCAGAACGGCATACGTTGCTAGGATTCCCATGTACTGCAAGCAAAATCGGAAATAAGTAGTCATTTGGCTGGTTTTAGTTTTTAAGGGAATTGAGTCACTCACGGAAGCCATTATTCCGTAATTTAGGGTGAACACAAGGCAAGACACTCCAATAGGCTCGCTATCTATTTCAATCATCAAAATGCAGAGTTTAGTGAGGTCCAATGGGCTCATATTCCCCGACAATTTCCTCTCGCAAATCCAACCTTTCACTGATGACTTGATCTAAATTTAAATTAAAAACATTGTAAAGAAGAAAAATAGGTACGTATAGAATTTGTTTAATTTCCTGATGGAAGTAAACAGACGCACCTTCCGGAATACTTCACACGCCCCTATGTAAATAGTCGCGTGGACGATTAGGTACATCAGTTTGTAGAACCTTCGAATATCAAATGAAGTGTGGAAGTTGGCTGGCTCCCCAACGTAATACAAGAATAATGTGATGGAATGGATGCCAAATATCCAGCTGAACAGTGTGTTGGAAGCGTTGAAAACTTCCCGGAGCTCTTGGACCTTTTTCATGAACTTCAAACAAATAGAAATCAGGTTTCATCATTAATAATAAGCAATGACCGAATTGTTTAATGTTTAACAAATAATTTAAGTAATTCGAAAATCTATTTACATTTTCTGGAGAGGACATACTCCGAATATCCTCCCTAAACTCAGAACAGAGGTGAAGCAAGGACAACACGAAGCTCGCCAACAGTAATTCGTAGGTGAACTCTAGCCTATGGAGAAAGAACATCCCGATGCTCATTCCATGTATCCAAGGCGAGCTTGGATCCAGGTGAAAGCCAAGGAAACTCAGAAGATTTTGGGAAATGCTCCGTAGCATGATCCATCGAGTTGTTGATAATGCTCCGGCGAAAATATTCGATGAAAATATCAAAGTTAGGGTGACGCCAGGTCTCTTATAAAATGGTTAAATGCATAGACGATTGTAAAGAAGTACAATAATGAGCTTATCTCTTGTAAATATTTCTACTTTTACTCACCATCCAAAAGGGTTCTGGCTGCGACTTCATCTGAAGCTTATTGAGAACGTGCTGGAGCTCCTTACTGCGATACGCAAAGAGATGAAAGATGCCAAGGAGTAATGTCAAGTCCAGCAAGTCGCTCATCAGCGTCACAATGATCGTGGGCCGAATGGGCGGTTCGATGGAAACTGAGGTGTGGTAGGTGAGTGTGCATCCCATTGTGAACAGAACAGCCAATCTAACCAAAATGCAGGCGGCCTGTGACAAGATAATTTTTTAATGATCTTTAATCGGACAGATCAAGCTTTCCCATCTCAGCTTTGGAATTGATCTTACACGACCAGAAGATCTTTGCTTGACAATTTCCAACTGCTGTTGACTCCCATTGTAAGGACCGCGCCACTGAATGGAGTAAGGAATAATGCAAAGGGAGCGGTATAGCTG
>JAHZNH010002080.1:0-38369 GCA_027744355.1 Tyrannoseira gladiata | reverse complement strand
TATTTATCTTCTCTAGTTGGCGCCACTCCAATTTTATGCAGTATCATCACATCCGCATAATGTGATGATGATGACCATCCTTGATCGCAGGTAATGGAATTTGATTAGTGGCCTCGCCCCTGAAAATTCGTACCCCCGTAATAAATCGCTAATATATCATCAATAAGAATCGAAAGCATCGTCTAAAGATAATTTCCTAAACAAACATACGAATCTTCTTCAGAAGGGTTGAGCTTCCACTCTTAAAGGAATACGCTCGCATTTAAACATCAACCATTAATATGACTGATGGAACGGGTGAGTAGATAATTCCCATTTTATTTGCAGTGCATTTTACGCTGCAGTTGAGAGATGCACCAAATATGAAATGGGTTGATGGGATGAAAAGATTAGCCAGGAGAAGATGATCGTTAGGAGTCATGCAGGCTTTAAAGATAAACACGAGAGATTAGTGGAATGATCTAGATCTCCTGGGTAGAAGGGCATGGGCATGGTCAAATATCAAACAATATTTTTTCCCTCTTGAAAGTGACTGAAATGGTGCGATGATAAAGTGGACTTTACTCTTTGTGATCTGATTCAATTTACTATTCTTAATCAAATGCAAATGCATTATCCTTTATCATCACATCACATCAAGACCAAATCACATTTCATTTCTTCTGCCCTTTGATGATATCCCCATAATTTGTGAACGAATTGCAATTTCATTGCATTACATTTCTTTTTAATATTCCTATCAAGTTTCACTTCAAAGTGGCAACGGTGGGTAGGTAGATAAGGTATTGAATTTAAAAAAACTTTCAGTTTTTCCTTTCAAAAGTAAAAATCATCTCTCGCCTTTGCAATTTGCTTTCTTCGTTGATTCATTTGATAGCGCTACGGTATGGAATCACATTTTACCCAATATAAATTACATCCAGCCACCTTGCACTGCCATTTTGATCGTGTTAGTTCTCAGGTGTATCACACATGTAATAAGTTGCTCTTAATGTTAGTCAAAGTATGAAATCACTGCAAGGGGTCTGCACATTTCATGTTGGGATGGGCATGCATGCACTGCATTCAACATTCATAATAAAAAAAAATATCTTTCAAAAACTGCTGTTTAAAAACCTATGCTTTGGGAAAATAGTAATCTGAATGAGCATAAATACAAGCTCTCCCGAGTGTAATGTCAAAGTCATGTACTGTGCCAAACGCAAATCGTGGATGCGCTTGCTCGTAGGTATTTCAAAATTTTTGTTGGTGAACAAGTGTTACTAAAATGTTTTCTGATATGCTTTACGTCACCTCTAATGTATTCCTTGTAAAGTGATACAAATAAACAAGAATCATTAATTCACGTTTTCGCCATGCTTGTCCACAGCCCTCATGTTCGGGGGTGTTGTTTTGTATGTGATTCTAATTCTAATAACAAACGCGAAATTCCCTCGAGAATAATTGGTTTTGGTGTCTTACTATATCTTTAATTGTTTCATCACATCTCAACACCACAACTCGAGATGAGTGTTGGACGTGGCCAGAAGCAAAAATGATTCTTATTGGATTTTCCCTTTGTGCAATTATTTCCCCTGCAGATGAAAGTTGATGATGATGACGATGCTGAGTTGGGGGAAACTTGCTCTAGCTGGGAACAAAAATTGTAGTAGGCGCCTACATCCATAGTGAAATGAGGAGACTATTTATCGCCCAAAAAATTAGCATAATAAACTCTGATCTTTTCCAATGATGACGATGATGAGACGGGAAAATTACCTTTTCAGAATTAACACGAAAGACGTTTTTGAAGAAAAAAATTCCGCTCATAATTGGCCAGAGAGTTACATGGTCATGACTGACTGACTCGGGTTGGTTCAATTGACCTGGCGAAAAAGGGAAGATTCTCTTCTCGGCGAAAAGATATTATAACTTTGTGGATCAGCAACCCAAATTACATCTGATGGCTCAAGTCAAGTTTCTCACTTGATGGGATCGGATCTTAAAGCATGATTGGACTGGGCCTGTCGGAACGGTACAGCAACAACATTGACGACTGCTCCGTAACGTTCCGCAATTCAGTTCAGAACATACCCAAAATAATCATAATAGCGCTATCATGGACGCTTTAATGGATTTCGTAATTTACATGAGTCAATAATGAGAACGTCGACTTTTACCGAAGGCCTGGCAATTCACGGACTTACTTACTCACTCACTCAGTCGGCATTTTTTTTACCTCTTTCCCTGCCTCACAAAAGCAGTCCGTGGTGGAGCGATAAAGTTGCGGAGATTCTTAAAGGATGCTTTTTACATCAAGGTAATAATAATAGTAATAATGTACGTACCACGCCAAAAAAATCGTTTTAGTGAAAGGTGTTCACTCCGTGTTCGGCCTCTTTGAATAATTTATTCGATTTTGATTTGATTTGATTTTAGTGAAGTGCTGGCACAATATGGACTTCCACTGCTATTGTTGCGAGGTAGATGGATTGCATTTTAGTAAGCAGTATTAAGTAGTTTGCTGTTGTTGCTGCAAAAGCATTTCCACCAAGTCAATCCCTTTTAACACAAGTATTTTTTTCTCATAGATGAGTGCATCCTCACTATCATACCAAACAGAATCATCTCACCTCGGATATATTTTTTTTCGATCACGACCAAATGAACGAACCACGAGCGAAAAAGTCTTTCTCACTTTCGGGATGAGCAAGAGCAAGCAAGCAAGCTCATATTATGATTATGATAATAGTTCAAGCTGAAAAAAGTGAGCACAATATCGTGCTCTTTAAAAGTCACTTCAATTTTTCCAGACCATTTCAGCTCCAATAGATGGATGGACATGGTTGTTTATAGAAATGGCTTTTTAATCTCATGTCCTATTGACTACTACCTCTCCTCTGATAATAATACCGGACAGGCAAGACTCGATACGAGCAGATATTTACATCCCTCCCTTCAACTTTATCTGAAAACAGAAGCGAAAAAAACCTATTGATCTGATCCTTCTATATAGATAGCATTACCATATTTGTGTCTGGGACAGTGCCGAGCCGATCTATGGGAAACCCGAGAAAAAAGGAGGAGGACACCCGATGGATGACACCATGTCCAATCTCTTTCTGCTACTATTTTTTTTCGAGAGCAGCAGCCCCACAACCGCCACCATCAGCGCATTTATGAATGTGGATCAAAAGCCAAAAACGACGAAGGAATTCACATTTCACCTTTTACCCGAAAAATCTGATTCGGCACAGTTCGTTAGCTCATCATGATGAGCAGTTGGAGATGGAGCTTCTTCAGCTCTTTAGAAAAAAGGACAGATCGAGGGATGTTGATGATAATGCACATCATCTTTTCTCATAACAAAGGAATGATATGATAAACATTATGTATGCATTCACTTCACTTACCTTTATTCAGGAGAGCAACCTGTGCCGATATTATAAATTATAACTCATATGCAAGTATTGAGCATCTCAAGGGTGTAAAAAGGCATCATCCATACCGAACCGATCCAAAACCCATCTAATCCAATGCAATACAACCGAGGTTTGAAAAGGAAACAATGAGGCAGGATCTCGAAATTTTATGAAGTGTGAACGAATTTTTTCTTCTTCTCGTTTCGGATCTGACTCTGACTCTTCCTTTCTTCGACAAAAACATCGGATCGGTGAGGAGCTTCCTTCCACGGAGAAAAAAAAGATTCAAGAGGACTGCTGCTATTCACAATAAGTGATACAAGTCGTGTAAAGTACATTTGCTCGCGGTTATAGAATGCGTTTTTAAATGCCCAGTTACACCCATAAAAAGCCCTGATTGAAAAAAAGGCAAAAATTGAGCATTATTATCATTATTGCGAGGGAAAATATCTATCTACTTATCTATCTCCGTGTGTGTGGAGTGTTTACAAGAGAACATCCTACTTTCTCGAGTTAATAATATCTGTTCAAAAAGGCATGAATGAGTTTTTCCACTCTCCTGCCTCAGCCAACACCGCCTTGGTTTCAATGTGTGAAGTCAAAGCCAGGAAAATTTATCGCTGACACGTTGAAGGGGTCCGCACTCTTTCAATTATTATTATTACAGATATTAATACAATAACAATCTGAAGAAAAAAAAATTCCTCAGTCAGAACAGAATTCGACCGACAGACTGAAGCTCAGCCAAGCCACAGCGTGCCTTACTCAATCGCCCACTCAAAGAATGCGACCCGAGCAGAGCAAGTTAAAATAGTATCCTGGAATAGAGTAAGGCTTCCCGGCTAGTAATTATGTACTTGGATTTATGAGAAGGCTGGCCAATAACTTTTGCTTTCAATTTGGGAGTAGGAGAGAGATGTTGATGAGATGAGAGTATTTTTTGCAAGGATCTGAGATTAGCACCAGCACCGGCAATAAAACTGTATCATCTCGTGGAAACGAGCGCTTCAGCATTTTATTCTGGATGGGACTTGCCCCCTTTTTTAAGTGAAATTCAACTTAAGCTCTCAACTCGGTCTGGCTTGGCCACACCGGGAGCATGATCGTGAAAAGGCAAAAAAGAGTAATAAGTAATAATTGTTTAGCAATAAAGCACATCACACAAGGCGATGCGATGTAAAGTGTTGCGTTGCGAGCAAAGAATAGAAACATATTCACCTCAGAGGGGGAAAGATTTTCGAGTTGGAGTGAATTGTTGGGAAAAGAGGAACACCCTGGAGGTAGCAAGAAATCATTCACTCTCCTTTCAGTTTCAAGTGCACACGTAATATATTACTTCATAAAGAATTTGTATTATTTCTCCTCCGACTTTTTGTCCGTAAATCTCATCGCATCTCTCCGTGAAGGAAACAAGGTCAGATGAAGCCATGTACATACATAAGTATGCGTGCATGCACCTTTTTTTATTGCAGATATGCATTTTCCACGTAGGTGACTTATGAATGGTGGATTGGGCAAGATTTCTATTTTTAGGAAGATAAAGAGCCTCTCCTCGTGATAATGTACCTGTCGGACTGAAGTAAGTGAGCATCTCTAGGAGGGTTGTTGAGATGAGAGGAGAGCAGTTTTGAGTTTGAAGGAGTAGTGCTCTAAAAAGTGACCAGAGCAGGAGGTTTCTCGCTGGTGGGAAAATGGATACCTTTTTGTGATTCTATGAGAAAAAAATTGGATATGGTGTTTGGTATGGATGGTAAAAATGCCTCGTGGAATGATCTCAAAGTTTTAGTTCATTTCTTCCATTTTTAGGATCACACTTCTTCCTCTCCCAGCTGGAGATCGAGTGTTTTTATGAGTTAAAGGTTTCATCCCGAGGAGGAATTTTTTTGAGGTGTGGCCATCTACATCTAGCATCTCTTCAATCTGTTTCCTTAAATAAGTATGTTTACTCACCCCAATTTAGCATAATGGCTGGAGAAGAAGGGCCATTACCATTTTTTTCCTCGTTGCGTAACAAATTCTCCCCAATTCTCTTCCGTAACAGTTTAATTGGGAAACAAGGTTGCGTTAATTCTCACCTGTTCCTCGGTGGAGTCGAGGTTACGAACAGTGTGATCACTGCTAGAGCTGTCATGTCATGCACGGACTCTGGCCCCTACCTGAGATGGATGGATGGATAGATGGAATGGACATGTTAAAATGCTGTTGGTTTGGTGGTGGTGGCGAGTGAGTATTTACTGAGGGTTCAATGGTTCACAGCAATAAAAAAAAATTCTAAATATAGGTTAAAAGTTGAGGACGCGGTGAAATAATAAAATCATTCTTACTTTCTGTACCACTCATTGGAAGAAGCGAAAGTGCAATAAAAGTGTCAAACCCTGTGCGTTTATAACAATATCATGGTGCTCTCGTAGTAGTAAAGTTCATTGTTGGAATTCACGCCCACCACCGCAAGTCCACTCAGCAACTCCGTGAGGGATACCAGACCTGCACGTCAGTACTTAATTGATAAATTAAGTAAGGGTGAAGGATAATAATCACCTCCTTTTTGTTATTTCCCCATTAGAAAATAATTTTTCCCCACACTTGATTCTGATTCTGCCTGGCCTAGCTGTTCCCATAAATCTGGTGGAGGTCAGGTCACGAGTCATCTTCATCTTTGCAAAGAGTCGCCTTCCCTGTTTTTGCCATTTTGGAGCCGGACAGTCACCAAAAAAAGTATTATCTATCTGGCTTACATGTTTTTGAAATTCTCCAAGCGGAGTGATTTTTTTCTCTCAGATTTTCATTTCCACGTCAGGTGGACGAGATTTATGGGATCTGTCCGGGAGATGGGCTGTGCAGCAGGATGCATCATCGTTCGTATTCCGTACTATCAAGATTTTCTTCATTTACCAAGTAGAACGTTACAATAACCTGAAGTCCAAATCCAACTTAATTTAAGCCATTATCTAACTCCCAATTCTTCTGATTCTCTTTGGTGAGGAGGAACAAGTAAACGGGAAATGAATTGTATCTGCGATCTTACATGCACGTTTTAATCTTTCGTTCTGTCCGTCCTTAAAAAGTGACAAGGATTTCGAGTCACGAAACAATACCGTATACTCGTTCCTCGTTCAAGGCTCGGTCCGCATTGAATTTAGATTGAACATTGAAACAAAAACAAGAAAGAAGATTGGTAGGTAGTCACTCAGGACGCTAGGGAATTTTCTCTCCTTTCCTAAATGCATTCATATTGGATATTGTTCCAGTTGTAAACACACCGGGTTAAAAAACAATGCGGGGAATTTTGTCGTTGCGGTGAAGAGGCTGAATGGGAGTGAAATCAAAAACCCATAAAAAATTCTTCAGGTCGACTGTCGACGGCTCGGTCGATCCCTTTTTCCACCACCATTCTTCTTCCTCCTCCAGCTCCCTTATTTCCCTACGCGAACATGATAAATGGAATTTTGAAGATGGAGAAAAAGGCACAGGATACGCTCTATCCTATCATCGGCTTTTGATATCCAAAGTAGTGAAGAGTATTCACATTACTCACTTACCTGAGTAACTATTTATTTATTTGCATCTTCCTCCGTCTTGTTTCTTCCAAGCCCGTTTTTTGTGAACGATATGGAACAATGGATGGGTTGGATATGGGATTGTGGAGCAAGAGCCAAGCCAGCTTAATTGTTAGTATTTTTATTGGGGACATTGAATAAAAAGAGTAGTCATCTCCTCACCTCGCCTCACCTCACCTTCGTTTCATTCTGGAGGAGACGAGAAGATACAACTAGATAGGCATAGTGCACACCGGGAAAATAGTTTTTAAAGAGTGTTTTCAAGTTCTCTCTCTTTTTGAGTTAAGGGCGGTGGACGACAGTTCCGAGATTTATGTGTGTGGACGAAGACGAACGCAAAAAAATGCTCGAATGAATAGGGCTCGTTCGGTGGAGCACAAAAAGAATGTTGAGAGCGTGGCATCAGCCATTCTAAAAAGGAGTAATCTATCATTCCGGCAAATCTGGATTTGTCAAACGTCTTTTTTCCTTCTAGGATTTTTTTTCCGCAGTCTCCATTCTCCGTTTGGAGCTTTGACTGTTGCTTCCAAAGAGTCGCTTAATTTCTTAATGTGGACTCGTGATGATTTGAAATGTTTTTTGGGAGAGATAATATTCCAATGGGCTTATTCAGCACACTCAAAGCGCTAATGAAAGCTTTAGGGAGGGATCCAAATACAGTCAGTATTGATTATATAAGGGGATAAAAAAGAGAAGATTCTTTTTAGAAAAAGAAGTTCATCATTATCATGATCAAGTCATAGGTCAGCCTCACCGAATCTTTTTAAAACTTGGGATGTGATGCATACGGAACAGATTCAGCATTGGGATGCCGCTATAAAACGTGGTTTATCTCTCGAAGAAAAAATGCTCAAATTTTAGTGATATATGGGATGCATACGTGAAATACGACTTATCTTTGCGCTGGCCATCACCGAGAAAGACTCTTTTGTCTTCCTTTGGTTTGCCCTTGTATATCAAGTTCGGCTGACAAGAGACAAAAAAAGCTGGAAAGGTTGATTTTTATAAGGATGATAATGACGATGACAAAGGCTAATGATGAAAATCTCCGATAAGGAGAGAGAAACGCATCCCTGCCCTGCATCACATAATCACATCATCGCATCTTATATTCCAGAAAGGAGGAGGGAGCGCCTCGGTGGAACTTGCTGAATTAATATGTTTTGATGAAGAATAAATATTCCAGTTCACGTCCCCATTCTATTTCTCCCGGAGTTAATGCTGAAAATTAAAAAGGATGGAATAAATGGCATATGTACTTATGCGTGTATGCTGTGCACCACCTTTGTTTGTGCTACAGTTCTATGAATAATGGGGTTATTTGACAGGTCGCGAGTGATTTACTACTTGTGGACATTCATGGGAAAAGTTATTTTTTCCCGGGGCTAGTCCCACAATGCAGGGAAACCAAACACGAAACCGAGAAACAGAAAAGAGGAATAATTGCAGATGATATTTGTTTATGTGGCTCCGTTGATTAATTGCTTTTTTCAAGGCAAATTAGCTCAAATAGAAGGATTAGGTATTTTGCGAGAATTTTTGTGGAAACAAGGAGTTGAAATGAATTTAGGATGTTTTTATATCATTTCGAACTTTTAAGTGCGACTACTTTGCCGGTCTCTGAATTTTAGAATTTGTGGAGATGCTAAATATTAATAGGTATAAAGAGTCAGTCTTCCTTATGTGATCTTGATTAAATCTACTTACATCTACTGTATTTAGAATAGAAACTTCGTACCGTATGAAATATTCCTATCAAATCCGGAGAAAACTGAATTTAAGCCACAGGTTTTGATCCACACTAGTACATTACGTGTCATAATCGAGTGATAAACGATTTCCAGTTGGAATAATCTATTTCTCATTCAAATCAGATTTGTTCTCTAGATCATCTTTTCCTCGCTCTCACTGAGCGTATCTATTAACCTCTGCTCACTTTTAATAACTTTTCATTTCTCCACCAGCCCTTTCGTGATACCTCAGAGGAGATGAATGAAAAGACGCTGCGCTGGTCGTCCAACGGTGAAATATCCCTGCAGTGAAATAAGTATTCTCAGTCAGTGTCAGCAGTAGTATTTTCACTAGTTGTTGTGTAGTCTACTTACTTTATTCAGTAACTTTTGACCACTAGGTAGTGTTCTGATCAATCTTTCTAGATAATGTGAAGTGGATTTTTTAATGCAAGGCTGCATTCTAAATATAATTCTTGCATTCATTCACATACCCACGATTTTTTATGCAGCTCCTCCAATTTCGAGAAAGTGAGTATGAATATTATATATTCATTGGTGGTTGATCTTCTCAAGCGAGGATATTGGTCGTTGATAGATTTTTATGCGATTAGGATTATCATTATTATTATTATTATTATTCAATTCCCAATCCTCCTCATCATCATCTATCATCTAGCCATCCATCATGTCATTTTTTTGTGCGCAATCCGTTTGTTAAAAAAGGAGAGCGTGCTCGGAGGGAACATTGTTGGTTGTTAATTCTGCACTACAGCTTCCCATCCATCCATTCATCCTTGCTCTTTTTTCTCCTCTCCTCTTCCCGGTGGTAATAAGGTTGATGTTGATGGTTGAAATGTTGACGTGTCCTCCCGTCTCTCTTGTGTTACTCTTAATTTTTCAAAAATT
Organism: Tyrannoseira gladiata; assembly: GCA_027744355.1. Classification (NCBI taxonomy): domain Eukaryota; kingdom Metazoa; phylum Arthropoda; class Collembola; order Entomobryomorpha; family Entomobryidae; genus Tyrannoseira; species Tyrannoseira gladiata. The sequence continues at coordinate 28,772 of JAHZNH010002080.1, read as the reverse complement.
TGTTCCAATCGCATTCCTCCTCTCGTTTCTCGTGGTCCGATTATGGGACGCAGATTGATACTTACGCATTCTTCTCCCATTACGGATGATTGAGGAGCAGAAAAAGGAACAATCGTAATATCTCAATGGGCGATCATAAATTCAAAATTAGAAAATGGCACGTTCACCTCACTCAAAAGCTCAAAGCGCATTACTTCCCTCCGTTTAAGCATCCACAAAAAACTATACACATGCATGGGAATGTCACTCACCATCCCAAAATAATCACGATCATCAATCCAATCTACCACCACCACCACTACTACCACATCACCAAAAGCATCTCCTCACCTCATCTCCGGCTGAGGGAGAAGAAAGTGGGGAAAAGTAGTTTAGCTATGCTCCATTGCAACAAGGGAAAAAATGACAATTTATCATATTTCATCCATCCATCCATCCATAAAAATATCGAGGAAAGAGAACACGAATCGACATCAACAGTGGTCGGTTGGTGGTGGTGGTTTCCTTCCTCCGCTGTAATCTAGAGTGTGGAGTGGAGACGTGATCTGATCTAGTGATCTATCTCTCTTTAAAAAATCATGGCATTTTTTCCCTCTCTCTATTTGTTATCGTATCTCTCTCCTCAATCTCCGCTCAAATGTAGTAAGTGGTAGTGGTAGTAGTAGTAGTTGGGCGAAAAGAATACCTGTACATGAAACTATATCACGTTCACGATTTCCTTACCTCCACAACTCATTTTTTATTTCACGAGCGAGGGAACAGTAGACATGCTGGGCTTGTCGAATCGGGATTTCTGTTCAGTTTGACGACTTATGGCATTGGCTGCAATACCGTGACTGATCAAACCCATTCATCTCACCTCATTTATTCGGTAATCTAAGTTGACCGCACTTCCTTCATCCATCCATGTCGATCTCTCTGTCGGTTCACTATTTTTTTTACTACTAACTTGGTAAGTACGTTCGGTTTTCTTCCTTCTTCAATTTCTCCTGGTTTGGTTTAGCTCGGCTCGCCTTTCATTTCATATTTTTCCCCTCTAGATAGTATTCCATTTGTCTTGGCCTTATTAAGCGAGCGTCGCAACTCAAAGCTGGTGCTGGCTCAAGTCGGGTAATTATTCATTGAATCAATTTAATTCTTGACTAATTGCCCTCGGATCTCGGAGCTGGCCACTGCTGCTTCATTTTCCTCCTCTGTAGTGCGGTTCGGATTCATAAAGAGGGAAGAACAACGAGAAATATTTATTTAGCTCATAACCAGTTTTTTATGTACCGTGTGCTTTCCACATAGCAGATTTGCTCGTGATGCTTGTGTGATCTGATATAATATTGATGATCCCATTATATTCAGCTCACTCAGGCAGTCTATCCAGGTGTGCTCTGAACAGGAATCACGTACACAATATCAAATATACATGGAGTTCTGACTCCTTCGCCTAATGCCTGACTTCAGTGAAAATTCCTTCACCTCATCCTCTCCTAATGAAATGTGATACGAGAGACACGGGAAAGTCGTAAATGCGATCAAGTTATGAATGAAATTTTTTCCCTCTTGTTCACTCGCATTCATTTCATTTCTTACATTTTATCTATTTACACAAAAAATATGAATAATTTTTCCCGAGCAATTTTTCCCTAGTCGTGTTTCCAGACACTCCTTTAATAGGTTTGTTCAAGAGCAAGTACATGAATTGAGTGCCTCACCTCACGAAATGCATCTAGATTTCTTACTTTCTTTCTATTAGGAATCTGAACTCTTCACATTTGCATACGACTTGGAGGAGACTTAATACAAAAATATTTTTCAATCCGCATTCCAATTCCAGTCCAACCAACGTTTTGAGCGGATTTCTTTCTTTTTTTCACGAGAAAAAATACCAATAGGTACTGTGCATGATCTTAGTAAGTATGCCGATGCATAAGCGCCTTTAATGAGGATTGGAATGTGAGTATGTATGAGCATGAGTTCACATTTTTTCCCCAAATGAAAGGAAAGTTACATATTAGATGTCAAGATCTCTTTTATTTTAATCCCAACTTTATTTCATCTGCCCGATTAGAAGAATGCAGAACAACATCTGGCTGAAATTTTATACATATACATTTTTTGCACTCTCTTTTTATTCATTCTCTTCTGTCCAACCGACCAGTTTCGCATGCATTAATTCTCAACAACCACACCACTTCACTTTCGATTCGGACACGGTCCACGGTAAATCTGCCAATTCTCATTTCATTCCACTAATCCATAATGGTGATAACGACCAAACAAAAAGAGTCTATATTGGGATCGTAGCCAATTATTCGAAAGTCTTGTTGGGAGAACCAAAAAAACTGAAGCATTCATTCCTCTCCGAGACAGAAAGGAGTGTTCCATTTCATTCCACTCCATTTACAACTTAAGTGAGGGCAAATTTAAATAATGGCTGTTTTGTTGTCTCTTCAAATTAAATTATTGTATGTGGAGCTGAATGAGGCTCATAAAAGGGTTGAGGAATTCCAACTACTACGTACTTACTAAGATGAATAGATAAATAGTTCACGTTGACCGTACTGCTCTGGAAGGAAAAGGTAGATTTCTTTATCGGGAAGATGAGAATGGGGTAGACATTTTTACACCCTTCCTTCGTATGAGCATGATGATGAGATGATGTGATGTGATCTGATTTGATAACCACATTTATCCTTAAAGAGGTGTTTGGCATTATGAGGGGAAAAAGGTGTTGCACGGTAGCTCGACATGTTATGCAAATATTAGTGATGCTACAGTTATCATCATCATCATCACCATCCTCAGTGGAAATTTCTTCCCTTGTGGGGAATTAGGCAGCTCTTTCATGAACTTTTTTTCCTTTTCCACGTTTATGCCTACTTAAATACTTGCCACCGAAAAAAGTCAGGAGGTAGATGAAGTATTGCTCCCATATCATTATTTTGTTTGTGCTCCTCAGTTACACTTTTTTGGCATGAGTAATGGACCTACTTCCCTCCATTGATTATTATTATTATTACTACTGGCTATTGCCATTCCGTCGTTTTAAAAAAATTGCTCTCCGTCATAATATATATGGAAGCTACTTGAAACTTGGTTGAAAATGAGACAATGGTAGTGGTGAGGTGTGTGCCTGTGGTCCCACAGAATCCATTCTATCTACCCATACCCGGGTAGATAGAGGAGAAGAGTCAAAGTCGAAAAACTAAAGCACTCCTCTTGTCTCATTGAAGGATTCGGTTCTTATTTCATTCTGAAATGCATCATTGTAATTTTTTTCAGAATGAGAAATTATGAATCAACGCAGAGAATGGAATGATACTCTGCTCTGCTCTGTCTTGCAGTGCCATTCTCTGATCATCCAGCCAATGTCCGTCTGAACTGAACTGAAGAGAGGGAAAGGCTCCATCTGAATACTAATTGCTCATTATAGCAATTTATGGAACAAGATCAGCCCATGAGGATGCACCAGGGTGCTTGTGCATTCTTCTTCGCGAAGGAAAGAAATAATAATTATTGTTACTCTACTTTACTGAGGAAAACAAACTGTGGCTGTGCATAAAAAATTATCTCGAATGAATAACTACGTAAATTTTTTTGAGTCCAACAGACCAAGCCAGTTTTCACTTTTGAGGAGAAGTGTTATTCAATGGATGGATTCTACTGCGTGCTTGAAATACCTCTATGAGATAATCTTCAGCTCCTAAAGAGTCAATTCGTGATCAAAAAGGAAAAATTGAATGCAACTGACATTCGATATGTACTCGGAGTTGGAAATCCATTCGCTGATTTTGGGATGAGTATGCAAAATCTATTTTTTCAACCAGATTAATGGCAATATGCCACAAATCCTGGATTAGCTTACCAGCTTGTTTACGACAAATAAGCTGGAAGAACTTGATTTGGCTGGAACGTCTTAAGAAAAATTCCAAAGAGGAGCAGAGATGAAAAATGCCTGTCCACCTTGGCTCAGCACAAGGTACGCGTCATGCATCCAGGCATGCCTGTCAAGGCGAATTCGGATCTGGTTTATGCAGGTGACGAGATATTTTTTTCTGCGAAGTAAGCATCTTATTTTGCACATTCCTCCATCATCCCTGCCAGAATTTTAATAAGAATTGGATAGATTTTTTTTATTTGGGAGACACCACACAAGTAAACAATTTTCTTTTAGGTGGAAGGGGATTTTTTGAATAAAAACCCCGCTAATCTGAACCGCGGGGAATGAGGGATGGTGGTGCATCGGATCGAAGAAGGTGGGCGAGACCATAAAAGTTGATGAGCTCAGCTTAGGCATGCACTCAGTTTTTCAGGAAATATCCCAAAAAATCAATTATCATTTGTTAAATGGATATGTGCCCCTTTCTTGTTTTCTGTGGAGAACGACTCTGTGAAACCACTCGGTAGTAAGTAGTACTAGTACTACTACCCATTTCATCCCAACCGGCATATTTCTATTGCTCTGTAGGTCTCGTTTAAAAAACGATTTTCAATCTTGTACAAAGACACATTAAATCCTGGCATGTGGCATTTTTATGCAGTTGTGGAATTTCTTGCTCGCTGCTGCCCATTTCGTTACCAGCCTGAACCTGATATGCTCAGGAGCATTACGGAGTGATCATGATGATGAGTTGAATCAACCTAAAACCCCAGAGGATTGTTTACTGGCCAGTGAGACCTGACTACTGAGACAGATTTTGAATTTTGTAATGTCACGTTTTCCAAGTAATTTGTTTTTCAAGCCGAGCGAGAGTGACAATAAAATGGCAGGATGTGGTTACAATATTTTTTTTCGGAGAACGCTACAACTCTTAAATTCCGCATGGTTTATTTATTTCAAACATTTCTACAAAAAATTTACAAAAATCAGCGCATATGTATTTTGAATACAAATGTTAATCTTCTTTCTTTCGTTTTTAATCTACTTCAATAATTTAAGATAGACCTTATACTTTATTGTACCGTTCATCAGGTTGATAATTTGCAAAGTTTGAGATGAAAAGTATACTTTGGAACTAGGAATTGACATCATCAAGACATTCTGGAGCAGATTTCCCAGCCAGAGACCCAGCTTAGCCCTTTCTCATCAGGATCATGCTGCGAACAAAGTGTGATGACATCGGGCTTGATCTGTACACGTGGCTGTGGGGACAGGAAAAAACAATTACCGTCAATTACACCATAATAATTTATTAAAGCGTCAAAAAATTAAAGGACGAATCGTTTGAATCTACTCACTTCAAGTCATTCCACTGCTGAAACGGTTTGTTGAACCTTCCTCTGGGCTGACTTGAGTAGAGGCACTCGCCAGTATTGAAGTCACGTTCATGCGGTCCTCCAGGACAGTTCAGAGGGACGCATCGCTGACCTGAATTCATGCTCACATTAATCATCATTTTCTTCCAATGCAATAGTGATACGATGAATAATTTCGTTTTTAACCTCTAATGTGCCATCCCTTGTCTGGAGCGCATGTAATTTCGATTTCCTCCGAGGAAGTATAGTAATCCTCACTGGCTTCTGAGTCGGATCCTTCCCCGTCTTCAGATTCTCCGTCCTCACTGGATGAATTTATTCCCTTTGCTTTATCGAGTTCATCCTCCGTCGGACTCTCATCTTCATTTCTCCTCTTCTCTGCAGCAGACACCCTCTTGTTCTTGTTATTCCACACGGGCTCGACTTCTTCAGCCCTCCCCGATCGAATCCTCTGAATTTCAGAGTCCAGAAATTCTGCGTCGTACCTGTATTTCTTGGTCGGTTTGGAGTACACTTCGCAGACGTAAACTGCTGCCAGAAGGGCCACAACAAATGCCACTTGTTTCGTATTTACCTTCATGATGAATGAATTTGAAAAGCTCGGCAAAGTTTAGCTCAAGTCAAAGAAGACGACTCGTTCTACTTTAACGATTTTTGCAAACAGCTAAATAAAAGTACAATTTGTTGCAATTGAAAGATTGGGATCACAATTTCCTGGCAAAAAATTTGCAGTGTTGGTTCAACAAAGTTCAAAATATGACTGATGTCAACATCAAGAGTGCACCGCAATATATTTTAATCGTCATTAATTGACTCTGTGCACTTGGCACGAGTGAACATGGGGAATTTTTAATGAAGATCATTCTGTCGACCCATGTTGTTTTTCATGATCAATGATCACAATGACATGTGGAATATTCATTCACTTGATCAGATCATCAACTAGGGTGACATAAAAAATCTCTTGGAGTGGACTGCGAGTTAAGACTTACAAACGAGATGGGATTGAGAGTTCAACTCAAGTCAGACAATTTTCATGCTTTTCGATCGTCAACAGAAATTCGTTTTGCGAAAGGTCTGGAACTACATATCTACTTAATAGAAATGGTCTTGCCTGTCTGCCTGCACATCCATCGTCACAAGTACGTTTTCCCACGGCGTAAAATGTTTTGCACAAATTAGTCCAATTTCCTGCCACACCATCAACCCATCATGAGACCAAGGACTAGATGTGAAAAACAACAGTTGATTACACCATCACAATAGTTTATTCTTCACTGAAAAAAAGAGTGAGTTCCAGCAGTTCGCAAAATGAACTGCGAAATAAATGGCGAATTCATACTTTTCATACGCTCATGTGGAATTACAAGCTCAGCTAATTATGAGTAAATTACAACAACGAGTAATAGCGTTCATTATTATCATCAACAGTGCGTCATATTCTTATGGTCAGTTTTTAATTGTGATGATGATGATGGAAAATTCCATATGGGCAAATTATGTATACTACGTAAAAAGTCAAATTGGAATAAGGAATAGTCTAGAAGCTACAAAATACTTTTATGCAGAAATCCCCTCTACTTTTAACTCGTGAGAATAGAGTAATTTTTCATCAGGGCCGAATCTCCAGTCCGTATTTCCATTTGGCCTTATTTCAAAAGAACGAGGTTGAAGTTGAATTTCCTGATGAAATTAAGCAATCACGCTTCTCCTTGATCCAATTTTCGGCTGTTGCATCTCTCCCATTTGTTCATTTCATCAGCGAGTGAAACAATAACTCCGGCTTTCCTGATTGTGAGCCGCTGCTGTTACTATTGTATTGTTGCGATGAGAGGTTTTTATCTTTCATGTTTCTTTAAATTATTGATCCCATGATTTACACCTGGACTGTTCTAATAAATCATTTCACCTTGACAGCCTTCCCGCAAGATGAGGAGATACAGTGCGTAGCGTATAACGCTGTTCAGAGCAAAGTTGCTCCAGAAAATTAGATAAGCATCGCTTTCCTCTTTTGCTTCATTAAATCCAAGGCCTACTAATCCAGTTCACGCTGATGTAATTCCTCACCTCAACTGATTTCTCAAGCATCGCATCGTCCAAAAGCACCGGAGTCCTTGGAACCTACATTCTTGAGCGGGAGTGCACAGCATACAAATCAAAACCCTAATTCTGGGTGCAAACTTCAAATTTGTATCTGGCTTCGATAATTCCTTTTTAATGATCATTCTCACTCTCGTTTCGTCATCCTGTAATTTAATCTTTGAGGTCTGATCCGAAATAAATCATTCCATCTTAAAATGCACATCACGAATGAAGACAATGAGAACTCAAAGCAATAATAATATCGGTTTGAAGTGTTGGTGAGCTGTGTTTGCCATTGGCCATTCATTACTAAAAAAATTAAGTAATTTGAATTTGAAGCAGCCTTGGAATGATCATTTGATTCGATGAGCCATAGGATCGTTTACTTAGATATTTCCCCAGGAATTCTTAATACCTTCGATTAAAACGACTTTCCGCAAAATCTCTGCATAATGAAGTATGACAGCTACATTTTAATTATATTTCTTCATCAAATCTATACAACTCTGCTGCAATAGATCGGTGATGTTTATGTAAGGTCATTCAACCTCCACCTCCACTGGACTTGATCTTTATTAATATGGATTTCAAAATTCTACTCGAAAATCGAGTCATCTCATCACATCACCAGGATTCATATAGTGTCCGCAAAAATATGTACTTTTAATGTGAGCCGGTCCCGATTCTAATAACCGTTTTGCTTTAATCCTAATACCAAACGGAGAAGATGGTTTACTTATTTACCCCATCACCATCTTTCTAACGCGTATTGAAGCATCGACAATATTGTAAACGTGTAGTGGTCCATCATCCAACAAGTAAAGCACTCATCCCGAAGATCATTTAAACCTTTCAACATGTAATGAAGCCTGATAATGTCCCTATAAATTCTAGCTTTAAAATTAATCAAGGTAATTATTTATTCCGCTTTTATAGGGATTATTACGAACATCATCATCATGACCATCATCATCCTTCTGGTCGGTCGTGAACGGTATGAGATTTGGTTTTGCGAGTGAAAGATGTGATATTATGAGCAGGCATTGATGAGCGCACGTCGATCGGTGATCGTGGCCAGGCTAAAGTAAGACAAGCTGTGTTTACCCCGTCAGAATTCAAGTACAACGGAGCAGCAAATTGCAACTTACACTTTCCTCATGAAGAAAATGAATACCGCTCTGATGGATGGATGGAGGAATCGATCTTCAGAAGAAGGGGGAATAAAACAGTTTTGAGGGACAAGATTATAAAAGAATCATATAATAGCCGCGCATGCACTATAAGTATGAACTGCCTAACCAGTTTTTATGGATTTTTTTTCGTTAATTTTCATCATTATTGAACACTACCTAAACTGATATGAAAGTACCGGACAGGACTCTACTTTTTTCGATCTAGCTCAGCCTTAGATTAGACTCCCCCTTTATAAATTCCCGACAAACGCCACAATTAGGTAAGTAATTATGGCGTTTAATTCGACTTTCATCAATGATTCGGAGTAAAGTCACGATCTGAGCGGGAGAGAGAATCACGAAGGAAAGAATGAAGGCACAATACCAAGTTCACCCTGCCCCTTTAAGTAAATGGAGATGCACCAGGGAGAGGATTTTATTCAATCAATTCGGGACGAATTCAACAGATTAAGGAGTATTGAACCGATTTATGGAAAGCCACAACCAAAATTTATTGCTCTTATCGTCGCCACTGTATACTTAATTTTTTTCCTCAATTATTATCCTCCGGTGAAGTCAAGCGGTTGGAGTTTGCAAAATTGATTTTTAGCATGGAATATCCAGGTTAAACCCAAAAAGTCAGTCCTTGGAATTTCATAATTAATTCATTAGGCTTGGAATTTGCAAATTAATGTAGTAAAATCCTTAGGTGAGAAAGTTGCGTTACTCTCAGTCAGTTAAAGGTGCATAAATAAATGCGTATCATACTTACTTAAATCTACGCTATCAAAACGATTAGACTTGCGACCAAATGACTACGTGTCAACTTTATGATTAAAACAAATTGTTAATCAAAGCCGTCCTGCATTCCTTCCTTTGAGTTGAGAGGAAACAACACTAGGAAGACAATCTCGTGAGATAATTTCCTCATGCGCAATATTTCTTTGTCTTAAAGTTCGGAATTTTTCGTTTAAATGGACAGTGGTGGTAGTCCAACAAAAAGTATCCACTACTAATCGACTCGCCAGCGTCATTTTTTTTGCTCCACGCAATAAAACTACATAAAACAAAACCATCATCATTATGCCACTTTTATTTGACTTGGACAATCACTCAAGCTCCAAGAATGCTTTGAATTTCTGTGCATGTGCGTCGCCAAAAAAACAGGCTTGCGTTAGAGTGATACCAGTCAAAGTATAACATTTTGATGAATTTCCTTGCTTTTTTTATTAGAAGCCGAGTCTCTCGAAGAAAAATTTGACTTCACAATTCATATGAGGTATAGGTGTTTGCGAAGAGTTGATTAGCATCTTATCTCTCAGCAGTATCTCCCTACAGATTTAGAAAACCTGAAAAACTCAAAAGTGCAACCTTTTTTGGAAGAAATTACGGTTTTATTACTCGATTTCTGGGCATTTAGGCGCATGTGTAATGGTCATTTTCGTGCATGTTTCGATGCTTGAAGCCCCCGAGAGTTCGTGTACTTATGCATGCACACTTAATTTTTTTTATATATTCAAGTTTTAATGTCCCCGAAATTATGCTTGTGTGCCTTGAATTTTGAAATGAAGAAACGTGCTATTTTTGAAACAATCCATTATCTCACTGTTCTCGCGGATTTAAAGTCCCGAGCGAGATTGAACATTTTTATTACACCTCAAGTTACATGCCATCACTTTAAAAAGTAATTGTGACGAGTTCCTCGACTCAGTGGGTCCTGTCAATTTTTGGGTGGCGAGATGAGCCAATCCAAACCACACCACACCACTGAGCAATATGAGGAAGGAGAATGAAACATTATATGAAAGTAACTCATTGTCATTGTCACATTTCGAAACTGCAGAGCAGATCAAACCAAACGAAGCCACACACAAAGAATCATCATTTTTAAAGTCAAAATACCTTTACTGACTACTAGTAGATGCACTCGAATGTGCCAAGCAAGAGGGTGAAGTCGAATTTGAATGTAATGTAATAGTGCGGTGTGAGTGAGAAGAAAGATAGGGCAGCTGAAAGCTTGAGAGTGTGAGTTCATGGATGTGCAAGCGAGTGGAAAATGTAGTGCATTCACTTCTTGACACTTGATTAATGCACCACTTCAGGTTAATAAATCTCCAGTAAATAGAGAGACGCGATTTTGGATGGACTAGCTCCTTTAGAAATATATGCATCCGTATTTTCGAATTCGATATTTAGGATTCAAGGATTCAGTTCGTGAAGCCAGTCGGGGTTTCTACGGGGGAAGGACCACTACTACTTTTTAATGATGAGAACTTTGGAGTCAACCCAAACCAGAACCCAACAACGGCATACATTATGAATGCGGGAATAATAATCTGAGAATGATCAATGATGATTTCCTGATGAAATCATATAACATTTTTGGGAAGTTCATAAAAATCTTTGTGTGAAGTCTCTTGGATCATTTTACTCCTGTTTGCACACTCCATTTGAGCTTGACACTTTAGCATAAAGAAAGTTTACACTTGAGGTGGTTTATTTGATTTGAAAAATTGGTGGGGCTAAAGTGAGCTCTCATGAAGAAGTTACTATATCTGAATGAGGGAAAAGATTCAAGAGAACTCAACTGTTTTAGATGAATATTTTGGCGTCTTGCGAGAATTCCTTCCATGGACAGATCCTCCGTTCGTCTGAATCGCATTTTAAATTTCACAATCGAAATACATAAGTGATTACGACGTTATTTCGTGGCGACATAATGACTTTTGAAAAATCGGAATTTTTAAAAATTGCCATCATATTGACCTTCACTGATTCCTAACTTCGCACTAATGCTGAAGACCAACTCTCTATTTGAAAACAGCAACTGCGATCAAGGTGAAATGATTGAATAGTTAGAAACTTTATTACCAGCCAACTAAATTCTACACTATACTCCTTTATAATACTCTAGATCCATTTAAGTTAGTACTAGTTCATTTAATCCTTGCCGAGAAATCGAAAGCCTTTGTAATCTTGGTGCGTAATGTCAGATCTAAATCAAATCAATTACGGCACAGCACGGGGTCCCTTCCACAGCCTCAGGTTGAGTCCAAGTCCAAGCACATCAACGCTCTCTCCGTCTCCGGCATGCTATGCTGGACAAAATGAAATAAAATCTAGAACTCCTCTATGTTAACAAGCTTGAGTCCATCCTGTGGTCATCTCTATCCTCCGAATGGAAAGCGGATAAAAGTGTGGCTCACCCAAACGTGAGCCCCGTTTCTGGTTACCCGAGGAGTCAAGTCGAGTCGAAGAAGTTCCTCATTATGAAATACAAAGGGAAAATGTAAATTACAGCGGTTACGCTGCTCTTGATACGAATTTTTATGTTTATGATCTTCCGAATAAAAATTCAAGGTATGCATACGTTTTCATATCCAATAAAGCATTTTACGGTGGATATTATCATTTGTGCACGTTCACAATAACAATTGCATCTAATAACAGTATCATATTCCCGAATCATGAGCAATAAACCACTTTACGAGAGTTTCATGAGCAGTCAAAATTCATATCAGCAGACTTTGTTCTTTACCGTCGGATGAGGGCAAATCTGTGTTAGTTCTAGATTTTTCGAGTAATTTGATCATTAAATTCAAAATACTTTGTGATCTGCATATCTAGAATTAGGAATCGAAGCAGTGAATTTTTGCAGTGAAAACGGATTTAGTATCAACGTTTCGTGCTCAACGGCGAAAGTTTAAAATTGTCATTGCCCCTGAATCTCAATGTGGGCAGATTCTGAAAACTTGGAGTTGTAACGTAAGGTTCAGCTGATCAACTGACTGAATTGAACTGCATCCGAAAGTGAATTTAAAGCAAATCAATCTTTTTTAATCAAGCTGGGCACATGCGCACTTACTAAATCTTGATAAGTAAAAATCACGTTCTGTTTTTATTCACCGCGACAGTTTAAGATCCGAGTGATGCATTTAATTGTACTTATCCTTATACGATCTCAATTCTCAATTTTAAGCCGTTGTGCACGACATTCTCATAAAAAACGTACTACGGAATCATCGGATCGCCGGCTTTTTGAACTGATTTGTAATTTGGTAAGCACTAAATCTATTTTTCTCATCTCATCTATCACAATATAAGTAGTTCCAATTAGCATCATCGCCACTACCACCACACCTCTTCATTGTCAAAAATAGAGCCAAAATGTGTCCATATCCCTTGAACCGTTAAATTCCCAGTGTGTTTAACACTTTTTAATTACACGATCGTCCGCTATTCTTCCTGTCATCATCAGTCATCTTTTTTAATCCTATTAGAAGTCGTCACCAAAAAATTCATGACACTTCCGCGACTTGAAAAAATCAAGAAGCATGGCCAATCTGAAGGCTTCCATTTTCCCCCTGTACATCTGTTTATCCTGAGTTACACCAACGTTACCTTTGTTGCGTACCAGCTAATTGTTACAGAAATATTATTCATTGTGCCTGTGCGTACGTAATACGTATACGTTGGTGGAAAATGGAATGGATCACGGATTGCTTCCTCTCCTTTCATGCCTCGTTCGAGCCAGGATGGGATTATCAAAAAAAGACGGAATTTTGAGGGATGCTTTTTTCATTTTTTATGTAATCCCTTATCGCGATTTGAAGGTGACTCGATCTCTCATCAGCTGGAGCTGAAAGTCAGAACCCATTCCAATAACTGCCTTTTTCTGGGTTGATGGAACATTAATGAAGATTGATGATTGTCGAGATTTTCATCCTATCATTCTGCAAAATCGCAATTTCACGCCCCGCCAAAATGACTTCATTCATTTCGTGTGTTTGTGGGGTGAGCATGTGGACAAATGATGAAAAGTCAGGAACTGCACCAAGAATCTCCGGAATTTATATATGCCTCTCTACTATTCATCCCCATCTACAATTTTTTAAAATTCTTTGGCAAATGATTCAATCTGGCCTGATGAATGAATGAAATCTAGGATTGTAAAAAACGAATTTCTCGTATTTATCACATCGTACACAATCACGGTGAATTACACGCTCCAGTCCTGTAAGCCAGTTTCACAATTTTTGCCTTGAGCTGGCTTAGCTTGCACGCAACACATTTCAAAGATTCCAAAGAGAATTCCTTCTACAAGAATGAATCTAGCCAGAGCCAGCCATATAGTTCAGGATAATATGCTTTAATCAGAAAATCACACACAAATCTCTCTTCTAGGGCAGCACGGCCATAAATTAGCTTTTGCTGTGCCTTCTGGCCATTTTAAAATTAATTGTTGTGATTAAGACATATGTCTTTCACGATTGCTCTGCACTTGGGGAACCTAGGGTCTGAGTAATCTAGTCAGGGTCCAGTGTAAGCTCATTTATTCCCAACTCGATCTCATTTTTAAGTCCAATTTTAAATGAAGTCGAAAGTACTAAGATGCATATTTGGCTTAGAAAAAGTAATTGGGTGATCTATCTCTCCCTCGAGTTTTATTTTCGAATGAGGAGAAGAAACAATGTATATGAACTTTGACATTCCAATCCTGCTTCATGACAGGAGAGTGATGAAGATAGTAATCAGTTCGTGGTTAGATAGGCATCCAAAATTCCAAATCTGGATCAGTTCGTGAAGCGAGATGAATAATTGGAGTACCTCACGTAGAGCTGCAGACATTCTTTCAGAAAATCTTTTAAAGTCCTTTAAAGTTGATCCGAGAAGAGATAAATTCTGACTATTAGGTATTTTGTAAATAAGTACCATGCAATGTAGATGGGGAATCATAGGAAAAGTACATTTAATTAATGCGAATTTAAAATCAATATTTCAGGACTAGCAAAGGAAATCAAGATTGTGCGCACGCAACCCAAGGTTCAAGTTTAGGCCACTTTTTCGCATAGATAGATTTTAGTTCTCTGGCTTAGTAATGGAATTAATTAAAACAAAGAAAACAAGATGAGCCCCGAGTGTGCATAACTATAACTGCCTCTTCAAACGGATGATCAGGCTAACGCGAGTACACGCATTCAATTCATGCATAATTCAAAAAACAAAAGTTATTCCGTGACAGAATCCAATAAATCCACGTCTATTTTCTTAGAACGGCACGGCTCCTCTTCTTTATTGGAATCTCTCACTTTGACTTATAACTTCATAACCTTTACGATCAATCAACTGGATTGCACTGCAAGAAGCCAGTCACACAAGAAAGTCGAGTTTAATTTTTTTACGAAGAAATATTGTAGACTAGATAAAGCACTAGCTCCAATCTCCGTCCATTAAATAAAGTCTTACTTTATAAAAGAACTTACCTATATGAGTTTATGAACATTATACGTACTCATTGTTGTCCGTCTTACGTTTCATGTTAGATCGTTCGATCTCATGAGCAATATGGGTACTTCTGCCTCTGAACATGTAGCTTTCTGGCCTTTCTGAGTTGTTCTTTGAGCCGTTTGTTCAGAAACTGGAATTGGAAGCGAGCATATTTTACATCAACCTTGTTTTCTTCAGAAAGTATGCGGGAGATCGCTATATATTTTTTTTACTTTCTTTCTACCCATTTTCCTTAGTTCACATCTTGGATTCCATAATGTTCACAAGCGAAATACTTTTTCCCCATTTCGCTCAGTCTCAACAGCAAAAAAAAATTCTGTACAGTCGGACGTACTTACGTATCAGTGCTCACTACTCACGTGCTTGTAAATCCGCATGAGACTGCACGAAGTTGACTTTATGTCATGATCTCAACGTTTATCAAATTCGTTTGTCAAGTTATGTCTGCAGGTTTTCTTTCTGAGGACGAGAACACATTATTAAGTACAAATAAAATGGTGTGTTTTTTTCAATTCAACCGGCTTAATCTGATTTTCTTTTTCAAGAAAGCAAATATCAAGTGATCGTGTCGGGCAGGGTCAGTTGCTTTAATGATTGCTTAAGCTCACTCAACATCTTCTGATATGGCACGATATGCGATATGATAAGTAAAACAGTTTAGTTGAGCTATATCGAACGGTATTAGTAGTTTGTCAGATCACAAAAAGTAATTGTCGAGTTTTTAATCAATTTTCAAGGATCTTCCGTTTCTTTTCTTCGATACGGAAAACAAAGTTATCGCACTCGTAATCTCGATGATAGAGTATGAATGCGCCTTTGGAGAACCGCTAATTGATTTTTCCTGTTTTTATTGTTTCACAATAGCATATCATCGCTGCTCACGTTGGGGTGATATGATCATAGCCGAGGTGATGACTCTTTGTGTTTTGTCTAGACCTGCGGGATGGAATGTGTTCAAATGCAGCAGCGGCGACAACGACAAGAATAAGGTGGTGGTGGTGGTAGCCTGCAAGATGAACTATGAACCGATTCGGTTTCAATTTTCCGTGTTCACGACTTTATCATCATGATCATCACGGACAGAGTATTTCGCTTAAAACATTAAGGATTTTCAAAAGATTTTTAGACTCTATTGTTGCACGGCTTATGACGCTTTGTTTTGATTATCACAAAATTCTAGGGATAGATCAGCGATGAATTGTCGAAGCATCTGGGTTGCTGCTCCTTTTTTATGCGGAGAGTGTCCCCTCCTTACCATATTTTGCCCTGCAGTCTGCAGTGATAAATACAAGTTATCATAATTAAGTCTCACGTATGACAGATAATCATTACGTGAACAAAATCGATGAAAGTTGAAACAACTCACTCTTCATTCATTCCTACCTAAGTTATGATTTTTATATATATTATTCAAATTCAAACTGTTCAACATTTCTTTTTTCAAAGAAAAGGGGTAGATTTTCCCTCAAAAAGCAAACTAGTATTTAATCTCGTAGACAGAATGAAAAGATCTTTTTCCGAGCCAGAGTGAACGAGCAAGATCGTATATTTTGAGAGGATAATGAGGCCACCTTCTATGAAAACAATAAAAATCAACTCTTCTATTTTTTATGCAAATAAAGTAAAACCAACAACCAACTCGAACCACTTTACCCCCAAAAAAGTTGAAAAAATACGGACGCATTCACGATATATCTAATATTATATGTTTATTAGGAAAAATATTGTTTTAATAACGAGATCTTTGGTTGGGCTCGTTTGTAAAAATTTTTTTTCAGTTTCTTTTTGGGCGAGAACAGATTTCTTAGCCTCGGGTCACTCTAGTTTAGGTGAAGTAGTAGTAGTAAGTAGTATGTAGTAGTAGCGTGGCAAAGCTAATGAGTTATTATTACCTGATGTCACGTCCGTCATAAACTTTGTGTCAAATCTGAAGAGGAGCTCCAATACGCTAATATTTTTCGAATAATTACGTACTCCCTTCTTTCTCCCTTTCGCTCATGGGAATCGCGTGAAAATAGAAATGTCACGGGCATTCTTAACTGGCCAACAGAAATTAAATTCCCTCTGAAAAAATTACCTATTCATCCCCTGATTCCACAGTTCTCAGGAGTTGACCAAAAGTGGAAGAGACTGAAACGATAGCCAAACCTGATATATAAATCTACTGAGATCCATTCACTCACTCATTTTTCACTCTCGAGAATTAAGTGAAATAAAGCAAACAACTCCTGCAAATTGCTGCATTGCACTGCTCAAAAAAGTCCTTGCTTCTTATCTTTCCGCATCAGGTTCAGTCAGAGGAGGCATTTTTTCTCCCTTAAAGAAGTTAACTGTTATGGATTGTTAGGAAGTAGTTGTTCTGTAACGATACTCTTTGAGAACAAATTACTAATGCTGCTACGATTAGGAATCTAGCATGTCGAACAAGTATCCAAAAAAATATTTCTACGCTATTGTTCAAAACACCTATTCGAATTTCTGGCGTTTTTTACGAGCGCATAATCTCAGTCTCAATGAGCCATTAGGATATTCTGTTTGTTTTTCAGGTGAGAAAGGGGGAGTCACCTTGCTCGATCATGCTCACCGCATTCAAGTCAACTTTTATCCTTAAAAGTCTTCAATACTTCAATGAAATTGTTCAAGTGTGTCCAATTAGCAGTCATCTGCATTCCACGCGTCTTCTCGTTGTACAGCCATATATATATTCTGAAATATTGGATGATGTTTAATGATGTATCATTTCGATCCTTTTGGGTTGATGAGGTTCGAACGAACGAGCCTGTAAAGACTAATTCGTGGTGCCGCTGCTGCTGCGCTACGATTTCCGAAATTCGATACCTCCTCAAAAACTATTACAATGTATATTTTTTATTGGCATGCACCTAAGGTTCTTGATGCACCCAGTCAAATTATCTCTATGCATCATGCAAATCTTACAGTGCCTCTGATTAATCGAGATGAAGTATAAAATATCAGATTGGAGTGTACTTAGTTTTGCAGCAAAAAAATATTATTCTAGTCATTTCGAGAGGACGTTCCTTAAAATTCAGAAAGCGCGCTTGGAGTTTCCCCACAAGAAAAAAAAATACTTTTTTCACATGATGGAGACTTGACTTGATGCATTAAGTGCTGTCAATATTGGGACAGGTGCTCCGAAAACTCTGACTTTCTTGCCCTTCCTACCTTTTCCGCTCACCCCTTGTGTGCCACATTGTTTTATTTTATCAGTGATTGCGATTCTAAATCATTAGGTACAAGCCAAAGTGAGTTTACAGGGGGCATGCGAAAAGCCGTCAGAGGGAATAAATGAGGCATGCTCAACCAATCCTTAAATCATGACACACGATTTAACCAGATGAAAAAAAATCCTCGAAAAAAAGTTTTCTCGCTTCGAAAACCATTTTCACGCTAATGGCTGCAAAAATGACACCACTCACTACCCTTTCTTGTGCTGACTATCATGATCAGCATCATCATCTTACGATAGTGTTGTATGTGATGATGAACACATGAAAACGTTTCAAATACATAAATTGTTTGTGCAAACAATGTTAAGATGAAAGGTACATAATTATTATTTTCAGCACTGGGGAAAAGATAGTGCTGAAATGTGCGTTCCACGAAAAATATTATGTTTTTTGCAGTTTGCGAAGATAATTTAAGTACACGCCTGTGAACATAAGTCATGGCATGTAGAGGGCAAAAAGCGTTAAACTATGCGGTGCGGAGCGATTTTGATGCTGTAATGTAATGGATGTAAAGGTAAAGTATGCGAGTATTATTATTACCATATATCGAATTCGTTGTACTTGACGAAAGGAATGGATGGGTTAAGCAATTTATGATCTAGGGGCAGGGCTACAATTACATGGGATGAGTGTGAAAAGTATAATTGTCTAGTTAGTCTTGATATCACAAATGGGATGATAGAGTAATAAAAGTGGATATTTAGTGTTTTTTTTTTGGGATGAGTCCTTCAAGGAATTTTGATAGTTTGCTAGAAATGTCCAATGGCGAGAAAAAATCATTTGCATGAATGTGCAAGGCAATATGCATGACAGGAGTTATGATCCCTGTCTTATTAAAGATTCTAAATTATGAATTTCGAGAGGTTAATTGCATGTGACAGTTGACACGAAGAGAAAATGCTGAGAGGTGGTGTGTGACATACTAATACTAAAAAGGTTGGACTTTATTTTAGCGCGTGTAATCCATTCATAGAAATATAACTATTTAAAAATTTTTATTGAAGGGGAGATTTAAAAAAATAGCTTTGTTCTCCTTGTAGCTACATCACGATTAAAAATTAAATTGACTTGCAGAGTGTATAAACCTTATTCGACAACTGCTATGATAAATAAATGAAGCAAATTGATTACGGATAAGAAAATTGGCTACATAGAAGAACTATTTCTCGTTAAATATTTACTAAGCATTACAATGGATTTAGTTTTCAATTTATGATGATCCACACGATTCACGAATCCACTCTTTTCCGTAAGTAAAAACCGTTTGTTCACTCACTAAAATCACCTCATGCGAGAGCATCTACCTTTAGACGGGCGTAAATGGAGTGTGCAAGCATCAACCAAACAAGGAAAGTACCAACTGCATCTCATAGGGGACGACAGTGTGAGCACATTAGGTTCTCCAACTCTTGGTCTCTTTGTTCATTTTCCCCAGCAGATAAAACGTTTTGCATCGCCCCAGCCCCAGACAAAGTCAAACTTTGGAATGTGTTGCGTTAGCTGAAAACGTGATATTATTTCACGTAGTGAGTGGGGTTTGTTGGTCTACAAACCGAATCTCGGATCGGATATCTGGATCCGATCACTAATACTAAATATACTACTTTCCCTTTTTTGTATGATACTTCTATCAGAGAGGCATCAAGGTCCACGCGTTGATAAGATCATAGGAAAATTCGTTCATTCGCTTGATATATTCTGGGGAAAAATTCGAGAGCTGTTTTTTACAACCACGCATGAAAAAAAGTGAATAGACTGCTCCCTCACATTTTCCAATGGCCATTGCCCTTCTTTTTCGGTGGTCATTCCCAATCCGCATTCCTTCAGGAACATTTAACATTTTTCGAATTTACCCATGAGGAATAAAATGTCACTGGGAGGGGAGGCCTTCTAGCACAAAATGTATAGGTTTTTTATCTCAATAATATTATTATTGCGGTCTTCTCAAGCATATAACCCAAGTAGTAGTTTGCAATCGTCCGTAGTCTTGAATAATTCCCAATCCTTTCGTATGGATGGACGGAATGAGTAGTGAGTGACATTGCATCATCATCGTAGATCTCAGGATATAAATAAAATTCTCCGGGAGAAAGTTGCTGAATGTCTTGGAATTGGAATGGTAATCCAAAACTTCTGACCTTCTTTTTATGATCACATTTTTGCAATTCAATGCTCGAAAGCGCATTTGTGGGAGGAAGTACTAAGTGTATGTATTGCCCCTAGCCCCGTGGAGAACACAGTCCATGATCCCGAGTGTAGTCATCTGTGAAGGTAGTATATTCGGAACAAATTTATCTGCGACTTCACAAAAAACCTTTTCCAGGAAGGGGAAAATTTTTTTGTTGTTGAGAGCAAGTCATAGACAACAGATTAAAGTCAGGGAGAATGAATAGTAGTAGAGGGGAAATATCGTGTGCATCAATACGGTAGACATCGAGATCAGACCAATTCAAGTTTGTGCCCCATGCATGATCAAACTGGAAAAAAGTTTATTTTTCAGTCAGCCTCCAAAACCTAATACTTCAGTGAAGGCAACAGTGAAAGAATGTGTGTTTTCGCCTAAATTCATCATGCGGTTCAGTCCATTCATCTTTCGATACAAAGTAAACAGTGGTGAGGCTAATACCGGGAAAATGGAGTTTCCAATGATTTGGTGCGAAAATCTGGGAGGTATATTGGTGTAGGTACTGTGTATTCCAATCTGGAGTGAAAGTGGAGAGTACTATGGGTGAGACGATCAGAATGTTTGCTGGAATGGCAGCGTGAACGTAAATCTTATGTGCCACTTTTATTTTAAATTGCCCTGCTTTATCTACTCCACTGACTGCATACAATCGACGATTTGAGGAGTAAAAGGCAGTAAAAAACGGGACGCTGATTCTCTATCGACGTAACAAAGATTTATTGCCAATATTTTCTCGACAAATTTTTTTGTTGAAAGGGTGGCAAAACAATCATCGATAATGTAAAAATTCTGAGGGAGAGAGTGTGAAGTGTAAAAATGATTTGGTTCAGAGAGTGATGCAGAATATTTGACATTTTGCGATACTGCTGCTGAGGATTTATTGCTTTTTTCATGATGAAGCTTCTCGCTTGAAAGAAACTGTGGAAACTCGCTAAAGTTGCCTCTCAAATAGACCTAATTATCGCATTACATGTGATGAGGGGAATTGGGCTGAAATAATGTCGTTAGTAATGTTCACTGCTCAGCTCGTAATATAACTAACTAAATATACCCACAGAATGAATGAAGGCATATACAGACAGACGACCCCGTAACGGATTTCATTTTCAAATTAATGATTCCTGGAAATCCCAGAAATTTGAGTGGGGTGAAACTGGAAATGAGCACACCTGCTTTGCCACTAGTTAGACAAGTGTGTCATTAAAAATTAGAAAAACCAATAGAACTCAGTCAGTACACATTACGTCTTTACATGTGCGAATGTGAACTATGTACGTAATACTTAAAATTTACTTATACGAATGGAGTGAACACGAAATTCCTCCGCACGCCATGGTCATGTGGTGGAACACCAATCCATTTATTTGCCCACTCGACCATTGATTGAAAATCAGAATGCATCGGGGGAAAACGAAAGAGGAGGCGGTTAGCGTAATTTTATTTTGCGTTGAAATTGTCCCGTTAAAGGGGAATCACCGCACGTTTTACGACTGTCGTATGCACTAAACCTATTTTTTTACGGAAACGTTATTGGGTTGAGCCAGTCTGCAAAGAAGAATAAGAATGTGAGGCGGTTCAAGGGTAGCAGCCTTTGCAAAATGGAATGGAAAAATTCTGACGCAGACGTTTTGTTGACTTTGGAGATTTAGAAAATTAATTTAGTTTCCATTTTTTTATACTGATACTGATAACAGTAGGGTAAAAGCACACTTGCCAGACTTTGAGGGAGGCAAGTAAGGTAGGAAAACAATGGAATCAACAACAACAACACAACAACATCATCCTATTTATTTGAAGGCCTGTAGTGAGGTACAAAATTGGTAACTGATCTAATATTATTTCCACTAAAATCCCCAAGGTCTGTGCTACACTCCATCTCGGAAAGTTTTTTTTTCGCTGGGTAGAAATCATGTCAGTTTATCTCAAGAATAACAATGGGACAAAAAGAGTATTCCTAGAAAGTGGTCCAAAATGGTCCAGACGCAAAAAAAAAGTTTTCCTTCCAAAGTCACTTAAAGTAGAAGCCAAGCAAAGATGTGTTCTTCAGTGTGAGGGGTCTTGCTTCGTTGGTCGAGTCACCTGAGGGAAAAATGCATCTTTAAGCGCACACATGTCCTTCTTGAAAGAAATGGCTAAGGAGTACATCTATTTTTCATATGTTTAGCTAACAACGGAAGCTTTTAATAAAACAAGAGGAAAATGTTCCGCCTCACCGCTCTCCTCTCCTCAGATTTTCCGGCGATTGAAAAATGGAATATTGAGATGTGGTGCATAGTATTGCGTAAGAATCCTGAGAACAACGAGAAAAAATTTCGAAGATGTTCACTCGCCAAAAATATGCAGACAAGAGAGTGTGAGAAAAAAATATCATTCTTGAGAATGAGGACACACATCTGAATATATTTTACTGTCGTTCGTTACTTCTTTAAGGGAAGGATGAAATAATTGTTTTACTTTGGTTTAATTTTGGATCAAAGCTAGAAATCAAGATTACTGGACGGACACAAATATGCATTTTAGCATTATATTATATTTTTACACGGATCCTCAC
This sequence comes from Tyrannoseira gladiata, assembly GCA_027744355.1. Lineage (NCBI taxonomy): Eukaryota > Metazoa > Arthropoda > Collembola > Entomobryomorpha > Entomobryidae > Tyrannoseira > Tyrannoseira gladiata. Next base: position 5,999 of record JAHZNH010002080.1, on the reverse strand, counting down.
CTGGATAGAATCAACATATTATTGGTACTATAAAGTACTGCCCTTCGTTGTTCATTCTTAATAAAAAAAATTGAGGGGTGATTTGGGTTTTTCCAATATGTACTAAATTCAAGATGAGTGACTCCATCATAATGGTAACGGCGACAGCACAACATACGTCTACAAATTATAATTTGCTCGAGAGTATTTATTGCGAAAAGTTTCTCATTCAAAAGTTTCCCTAAGATTTTCTCGGAACTCTCCCGGTCTCCTTCTCCTTACGCAAATGTCTCGGAATAAGGACTTGAGATTCTTTCGCATTTGCCCTTTTCAAAGGCTTGGTAATACATTCAGTACTTTATGTCAACTCATTTATTTTCTACAATACAACTTAAAGTTACAAAGCCTTGAATGGAGTACTATACCACCGCCGACGCTTTGAAAAGGCACAGGTGCATGCATGGCTACATTTTATGTAATTCTGCCTCTCCTTTTTTAATATTTCAGTCAGCACAACTACAGCTATTATGACCATGCACAATAGCTTTCAGCCAAGCCACTTAACAGTCAACAAAGGACAGCTCGCAAAAATATATCGGGAAAATGGAAAATAATGCCTGTTCTCCATCGTCATCATCATCCTCCTCCTCGTCGGAAAGGGCAAGCGGACAGGCATATTGCTTCTTTGAAATCCTGAATGTAGCAAAAAATATGATGATGAATACTACAATGTGACCAAAAACGCTCCAGTTTTTTTAGTTTAGTCAGTCAGTCATTCAGTAATGTCCTGAAAATTTCGGGGTTTGTCAGGAAAAATGCACAGCTTGTTTGTTACCACTGCAAGTGTATTATTATAGACTCATGCACGTATTCCCCCCCACACACACTCACTCAAACTGAAGCGAGAAGAAGCAATTGAGATTGGAGAGCAAATTTTTTTATGCTTTCCCTCTTCTTCTGCTGCCTCGACAATGCGTTATGCTAGCCAGACCTGAAAGGGAGAACTATCCAAACTTAAACGCTGCTGGTGTACTAGGCATACGCTTCAGAGCCACAACTTACACCGATCCCTCCACCACCACCACCACCTTATTCGAGAACAACACAGGATTTCTTTCAGTTGTGAGCCTAACTGTGCCTCTGTCAAAACCACTTCTGGTTTTCCTCCGACTGTCTTCTTCGTCTCTTGGAATTACGCTGAGTACTTTGTTTCTCACTCTCTCGTGCGTCGTAACAGAACGCATCGTATCGGATCGCTTGGAATTCCATGAAAAATAGTGAGACATCCCTCTTTATTGGGAAGCGAAAACCAGTTAGAAACTGTTTCTAATCTTACATTTGGCGGGAGTAATTTCAAGGAATTACTTTCCTGAAAACTTGACCATGTTAAAAACTGGAGATTAATAATGAAGTGCTCACCGGTTCCCCGAAAAGAATTTACTGGCGGAGTACTTATTCAACCCACCTCACATTTCTAGACGGAGATTAGAACTAACGATAAATTGAAATGAGGAGGGTGAATTGTGTTACTTTGGAAGAGGACGATAACCGTTATGATTTCAACCAACCAACCACCGACATTTAGAAACATCCATTTTTTTCCTGAAAGTGTCAGCTTGAGATTTCCAATCGAGCCGAGTGAAATTAGCTACTTCATCATGTCACCATACTTATAGTAATCGAAGTTCTCAACAAGAAAAGTTTTGGTGCCGCAACAGTAACCCATCTCGAGCGACTTTAGTTTGACGTGGTAAGTCATATCACAAAAAATTTGCAGTGCGACTACTGCTACCCTTGCCACATGGAGAGAAATATTTGAAATTCTCGGAGCGTAACTACCGCTGCGTTATCAACATTTTATGTAGTGCTTTATGTGGGGAAGCCTGCATTCACTCCAAAGTTTACTTTTTCTCCCCATAAGTACATAAAGTAAGGATATTATTGAATTCCTACTACTTCTTCCAACCGCCAATATCAATCCATCCATCTATCTATCAGCGGCGCTGTGTTGATGGAATAGGGGGAAATGGGTATGGGGACGGAATATTAAGGGCATTGTAATTCACGAATAGTATAAAAAAGTAGGGGAAAGCACGACGTGACAGAATTTTCAAATGCGGGCTCTCCATCCACCCACCACGTAAAAAGCAATCGGGGCGGTTCAATAATTAAAGGTGTAGATTAGGTAAGCACCATGTTGTGCTCTCGAAAAATGAAGGTGGAGGTATTTTTTTCTGTTTTGTTTCGTTGTTGTTGCTGCTGCTTTTTATTGGGAGGACAGAAAGCACAAGCACGGATGGAGACTTTTTTTCCTATTCGCTTCAACACTTCAAAAGAAAATTGCGCTGGCAAGGCCAATTTCTATAAAATCTTAATCAACATTAATCTTCCATGACTTGCGTGACTGACTGACTACCGTCTTTTGAAAAATCAATGTAAAAAAATTGTGGCAAGCAAGGAAATTATCTCTTTGTTTCCTCCTAGTTCTTTTTTCCCTTCTATAATGTTCGGGGCTTTTCTCCTTCTGCATGCGATGTAATGTTACAGCATGCGAGCGAATCAAGACAAAACCACAATAGTTTTTTCCTCCTCGCATGCCGGAATCGGAATTAAGTTTTAGCATCTAATTACTCAGTCAGCAGAACATCCCACAAAAGGAAAGTAGAGATGGAATGGAATTTGTTTTGGAAAGCCTACATTTTTTCTAAGATCCATTAGTCCGGGAATGTGTTTTGTTCATTGTTGAAGGCATCACAATAATAAGTAGTGAAAAGTGTGTCAGCCTGCATAATTCCTGAATAAAATCAGCATAGTCATGCCACCATCTCAGATGGAAAGTCATTAACGACCCAAAGTGTAAAACTAGGGATGGGAATGTGATGGGATGAGTGAGTCTAAGCAGGGAATATCATTGTTACGCTTTTCACTGAAAAAAGTGGCTCAAATGAGTGCTTTCCGATTCCAGGAAGAAGAAAAAAAGCATTATAGTTTGTTTTACCGTTCGCTCTACAAATGTTTAGCTTGTTAGTAGGGTAGTTGTTGCTGTTGTTGGTGGCGCGCCGGTGGTGGTAGTGGTGGTGGGGGCAATGATGCAGACAAAGACGTAAATTACGAGACGTGTTTTCAGAGTGAAGATAAAAGGGCACAAAATAACGGAAGAGCCATCCAAAAAAAAAAGTTTTGCTTCTCTAAATTATGAAAATTTCTACACTTGTTTTACATCTGTCTATTCCCCTTAGTCCTCTTTGTCTTTTTTCACCTCCACAATAGGATAACATAGGATATAACAACAGCAGCAGAAGATCCCCTTCAACGAAGGAAAAAAAATCCCGTTCCTCCTTCTCCACTACAAGCTTTTATTTCCGTGTGAGAAACCATAAGCGATTACTAAATAATAACTAATACGGTTATTAGCATATTCAGGAACAGAGTTGATCGCCTCGGAGCTCCAAGTAGTTGTTTTGTTCACCTCACTCAAATTCAGAGAACGAGGAAATGTATAATGGCTGGAAGGAGTGTGTTCTTCCGCTGACAGAAGTAGAAAAAAAGTGGGTGGATGAGTGAAAAATGGAGAGAAAGGCTTAAGGTCTGAAATGCAATATCATAGAAGAATCCTGCGATACTGATACGGATATGTGCATCCTCACATTCATTGCGCATTTTACCATCCTTTTCTTTCTGAGGAAGATCAAATTCAATTGCTTTCTTCAAGCTGGGAGCAAGACAAAAAAAATTATTATACCTCCCAAGTATTCCCTTTCATTGCAAGGAATTGCACGGGGGAGGCTTGCTTACATTTGGAGAAATCAAAACAAACAAATCAGCCCTCTCCTCACGTCTTTTGTCTATTCCAATAATAACTTTTGAGCAGGGGGAAAGAGTTGAGTTGAGCTTGCTGGGATGTGCAGTCGCAGCCACATCATCGTCATCTCAAGAGAATTTTGAGGAGAAGCAACTGCTCCTCTAATGCATCACGTTTACTTGGTACTGATGTTAATGGTGGCGATGATGATCGCAAGGATTTCGAATCTATATAGAAGAGTTGAGAATCACTCAATTTTTCCTGACGCTTGTCACTTTACCAAATCTAATACAAACACAAAGAGGAAAAAACATTTTGTGGAGAGGATATAAAGACAATGAGAGAATTACATTGTGGATATTTGCATTCACCAGCGTTTATCCTTCCAGGCACGAAGCACATTTGTTCTGTTTATGCCCAAAGTAAGGTGATCGCTTGGTCGTTAGGATTTGCATTAGGGAAGAAGTTTGTCATTAGTAGGGGAATTATTCAAATAATTGGTGCAAATGCGCTCCGCAACAGATAATCCTTATTGGCATTAGCCGAGTACTTTTGCGGTGTCTGCATCCAAAGTATTTAAATGGTATGTGCTGCCACCACAAAAAATCTAATAATAACTCGCAGTGGGTCAGCAGACTGAAGTTCAAGAAAAAATACTATTGCCCTCGTTCCCCACATTCTTACAAGAGTTCTTTAGCTTCCAGGATTCGCGTACCTTTTCTCGTGGAATGGCAAAATTATGAGGAGGATTGGATTGAAAAGGAATCCATGCCACGCTGTCCTGGAGAGTAATTAATGGGCAGCCCTTTTCAATACTACTATTGAGGGAAAACGAAGATTCCTGTTTGGGATGTGAAAAAATTGTCAGATCATTAACAGGAAGAGCGTTTTCAGGAAAAAATAGGGAGAAAGGGAATGACAGCAGTTCCCATGCTTCCATTCCCACTTCATTTTCATCATCATCATCATTACCACCACCCGCATAATAGGATGGATATCTATACTTTCGACTTAATGACTTGGTTTTCTTTTATTCTCAATATTAAAATCGATTTCCTCCTTCTCGCAGAAAAAGGCCGGCTGGAAAATTATCGAAAGTCGTTCATTTCCTCGTTCGTTGGACTGGAGGAGGAAAGACTACTCCTACTAGTATAACGCATGAAGAATAAAAAAACATTTCGCTTTTGGTGACAACTACGTCGACAACTCCTGCGGCCCATCCTCCCTCCCAGGGAAAATAAAGTCAGATTTCACCAGAAAATTCCTCCACTTTTCTCTGAGATACTGATCATTCACTGAAAATTGCCTCCTTTGAAGGGAAACGTAGCAGAAATAAGTAAGTTCCTTACACTCAATCGGTGTGCTTCCACTTAATGGAATAAGTTGAGAACGCGGAACAATCTACGCCGAGTGAGTAAGAATAAGTACAACCTGCGAAAAGAGATCAAGTGAATCAAAGGAGGGGATGTGAACCTGAACTAAAAAAGTCACATCGGTTATTTGTGCTCGTTTTTTGCAAGCAGGGCCAGCAGAGATCACAGCTCAATTCAAACACCGGCGTTACATGTGTTATTTGAAGTTTTTTTCTTTTGATCAAGGAGCTGACTTGACAATGATGGCCGTCTACTACTAAATAGTATCCCTCCTCCGGAATATAACTTATGTATTTATGTATGTCGTGAAGTTGTGTCCCCCTCATACGCCTAAAAATATAAGGGAAAAAAGAGACGGATTCCAATAAAAAGTCTGAACTGAATGGCTCGTGTCGTGTCGCGTCCTGTTCTGTTCTGTCCTGTCCTTTTCTCCAACAAGCATTGCTCACTTACTACATGAGTATTATTTAGTTTGGGAGAGTTTCATCCAGAAAAAAATTGAGCTGCTGACTGACAACTTCACTCCCGGAGGAGAAGGGGACAAGTGGGCCACCAATAATATTAAAATTTGACCATGAAATAGTAACTTGTCTCTCCTGTTCTGGTGGTGGTAGTCCCTCATAAAAAAAGAACTCGGAACGATCTGACATTTTCCCTCCTGACATGGGAAAAGGAATTTCCCCTTCCCATGCATGTCACTGCACACATATGTACGTCTTTTGAGAAACATGATTAACGACAGCGACAGTGTTTAGGATGGAGTGCGTAATCCAAGGGATAATAATATTGGATTGAAGTAGGAAAACGGGGGCGAAACGTAATATCACTTTTTTTTAGCATGCCCC